>JAHZMX010006753.1:0-13659 GCA_027743895.1 Seira musarum | reverse complement strand
AATAATCAAGCATTTTTGCCTCTTGCGAAGTTGACATCCAGTGGATGTGAAACCGACGGGTGTCAATATTGTTTTTATTTATAGCACGGTTTCATAAAAAAAAGGTTTGAGGAATCATAATATTAAGACACATGAATAAATATGAAATCACTAAGGTTTTATCAGATGTAACATAGGCAATCAAACTGATGGAAAATCTGAGCTGCTTACTTCAATGACATTACCCTATACAATTTTTCTGTCATACTAAAGGAATAGGAGGTTTTGATTGTGCCCTCCTTTGATGGATTGTATAACAGGTTCCAAAAATGCGTAATTACATTTGGTCGAGAATGAAAGGTTCATTAGCTTATTCCACATTTCATTTCGGTAAAGTAGGGCAAAGTGTGGTTATTCACACACATTAATTTCCAATTCTTTACATTATATGCACAAGTAATAATGTATTGTAGCATTATTCCTAGAGAATGTTAAGCTTTTGTTTGTTACGCTACCGGTCTACCATTCGCATAACGTTTATAATTGTTTTGTTTACGATTTTTGTTTTCGATTGTATAAACGTTTGAGCGAAATTGGGCGGGCTCAAATCATTCATGAGAGCAGTTATGGTGAGACGCGAAGTCTAGTTCTGCTTGTAAGTTTAAAAATGCGTTCAAGAATCTTTTTTGTGATTTACTTTATTTGCCAAACAAAAGTGGAACAACTACGCAAACTTCTAAAACTTGGCAACTCATTGGAGAGTGGAGCTTCAACCTCTCAAAGTTCTGTCATTTAAATTGGTGATTGAATTTCAGATGAAGAAAGAATTGGCCTCGTGCGAGACCAACATTTTTTTCGAATGAGTTAAGCCCTGCCCAATTCCCTCAAATTTATATACAACATATAAAATCGTAAGCAAAACAATTATGTCCATTATATGACTCAAATAGTTGGGCAACAAATGAAAGTTTAAACAGCTTTGCCATCAAAATTGTAGAATACATTATTATAATAGCCAATTGTTAAACTTTGTACTCCATGTATGTTATTCTCTGTTCCATGTACGATTAAAAGGTATCTCTTTAAAAAATGTGGCTAGCGAATATCTCTTGAACAGAAAGTTGAAGTCCAAGGTCGATTTATTTTAGCTAGGTAACTAGATGATATTGGTTTATGATATAGTGTCAATGTACATTCTTGCAGTGATTTTTTTTATTTGTGCCGACGCTTTACGCTTGGCTTGGAAAAGGTATTGTCCATATTACCATTCGCATTGTCAGAAATGCTGGATTTGACATTTTGAACTGGTCCGATATTATTCAAGTAATAAGTAGTAATTAATTTTGTCTTAAATAACCAGTTAAATAACATATTTCACACATTGCTTACTCTTAAGGAATTGAATCAACAATAAATTGGTATATCGGGACAATTAATTCAAGGGAAAGACGAGCAAGCGAAAATAACTGCGCAAACATTTCAACGTGATTAGGGTATAATCTAGTTAGCCATTTGCCACTTTTAAAAAACGCTGATAGTCTTTTGATCCTCAGAGTGACCCAACAGACTAAGCTCATTCAGTTTTTAGAACGGGAACACTCGCATTTACAACTATCCTTCCCTGCTGCAGAGGAATGATAAAATAAAATTTCTTTAACGCTGACTTTTTCAAAATTCGACACGTGACTCAAGCAACTTCCTTCATATCCGTAACGGACCTTGTTTACGGAGATAGATGTAAAAAGTATTTTATTTTTGTACTGCTTACATACAAAGACCGAATGATGACATGATCATGACATCTAAGTATTTAAATCAATATGACCTAAATAAATTAAATAAAAATAATTCATATATCACCTAGAATAAACAATTATACTAATTTCAACATTCAGAACATCCCATGTTTTTCCAATCACAATCAACCAAATCAAGCATGTCTGTGGAAAATGTTTGTTATATGTCCGAAAGAAACCGGATAAAAATCCGTAGTGCTTGAAGGTTCTTCCATTCATTTACAAAAAATGTTTTGACTCCTGCTTAAGAACGTCGTTTATTACTCTGTAGTGCATCCTGTATTATTAGAGAAAATTATGCAAATCAAAATATTTTTGAGTGTCAATCATATTAAAGCACACACTCTATAATCGGCAGGTGAAAAATATCTCGCCTTCACCGCAGCTAAATAAAAAAAATGTGAATTAAACATTCATTCCAGATTGTTATTTTCTTAACGCATTGTTGCAAGCATTTAATAAAACCAATAGAACGCGGGCTGAACAAAGACATAAAAGACGTATTTGGAGGGACAGAAAATATATAATGGAATACGTTTTTTTGTCGTTCGCGCTTCCAATCGATTTAATTATACTGTTCTTGTTAAATTTAAATAATTTCGTATTTATCTAGCGTTCATAATATGGATGCTCAAAATTACTTTTACGAAAATAAAAAAATAAAAGCACTATTTTTTTATATGAACGCATAATGATACGCGTCGGTTTTACTTATATCAATCAGCTGTCAAATCAAAATTAAAACAGGCAAAGACTTACATGTCAGTATTCTAACTAGGGACATATGCTTGCAAAGCGGGATTATAGAAAGAGAGTGGTTGGTCGAATAAGTAGAGACTAATGTACGTGGGCATCAGAAAGCGTGGTAAGGAGACCTATGAATTTCGCCAAACATCTTAATTGTTAAAGTGTTTGTGTCGTTTTCGTTTTGATAATGAAATAACAATCATCCTGTCATATCGGTCAACTTTTTTTTCCAAATAATAAGAGTGGGCCTACGTAACTGGTTGCCACAAATTTTCGTTAGCTCATAAACTAAGTTCGTTTATCTCGAAGAACAGATAAGCACAACTTTTTTCTTCAGTGCAAAATGATGAAATCAGATCCTTCGAAAATGTTGTTGTCACCTTCACTCATTTGGTATTCCTTTCAACTTCAAGAAAAAATGATTCTACCAATTCCGCTTTCTGGACCCCAATACTTCCTAAAATGGAACTCGAGCAAAACCACGGTAAACTCTATTTAGCTTAGGCATATCGATGGGCACTTTTAACGTCGTTGTTAGTTCTCTCGACTTATGCTGGTTACATGGAGTACGTGACCTACTCAGGGAATGATTGATTCTCAAGATTCATCATAAAGGTAATGTTCATTGTAATTTGGTTGATGATGTTTCTGCATGAGCAGTTCCTCTTTTCCACCCGAGGATGGGTATCAGACTCTTTGGATCATATGAAAAAAATGTTGGATATTTTGACACTTTATTCCCACTCAGGGATACGTATGGCAACTCCTATCCCCATGGCTAAACATTTGCTTAAAGGTATGACCGTAGCTCAGTTTGTTATCGTTTTGTCTCTGGGAAACTGGGAATGTTCTTGTCAATATAACTTTTGTTTTCTGTTAGCACTGATGCAATTTGTTAAAGGAAGGCTGGATGGATATGGAGTAATCGGTCTTCTCGCCTGCTTCAACACTTTCACTACTTTTATAGGACCCTATCTATTTTGGACAGTGATAATACTAGGAATCCCGAAAGGGTTACTAGTTGACCCATTAACACTGTTTCTTCACCACGCCATCCCTGTGAATTCCAGGTCACTAATAATTGGTTCATGGGGCTACCTGGTATCAGTTTCAATCTGGCATATCAGCAAAACAGCTGAAAACGTGAAACCGGTGGGAATTTCGACAAATTTGTTCTACGCTGTTATTTCCAGCACGAATGAAGTTTTTAGAAAAATTAAATTAGTATCGAAAACCAATTTGGGAGATGCTTGTAAGTTGTACCGAGCATAATATGCTGTATATTCAGCAATACTTAGAAACGACATTGGTAAGGTAGTCAGTGTTGCCGTGGAAATAACGTACGTAGCTGTGTTGATATTTGCGTGCCTTACCATAAATGCCTACGACTTACTTGAATTCCCCATCTTAATAATTGTATTTTTCATACTGACTACACTGCTGTCTATACTATTCTTTGCACTCCCTATTATTACTAAACCATTTGAGGAAAGCACGACACTACTATCGACTTGGACATGCCAAAACAAGCTACAAACAAACAAAAGGTTGAAAAAAGTTAGAGAAAAGGAGATCGCTTCATTTAGCCCAATTGGTCACAAATTCTGCTCATTCAGGATTTTGAACCACGAGGCAAGGCTGGAGCTTTTGGAATCAGTTAAACTTTGAACAATTGATTTGAGTCTACTGATTAGAGAGCTTAAAATTGGCTAATATGGTCTTCAAAATGCTGGTAAGTTGTGAGGATCTGGTTGCAAGATAATAGATAAATATCAAAACTGCCATAACAATAACGTTGATTACTTCATTATCCACGCTTGGGCTTCTTCAGATTTATTCGACAAAAATGAATTCCTTTCCAAATCAATATTGGTAACAGCACTAAGTAGTTTGCTCATAAAAAGTTTGCACAAATAGTTCATTGTACGAATTTTATTTATTTATCAACTTAACCAGCTTCCTCGTCTGGGGCCTTACACTGGTAGCATTAAGACATATTTTTTAGTTGTCATACAATAATTGTGTAGGTAAAAAGCAGGTTACAAAGGTGGTTTCAAAAGGAAATTGGGGAGTAAGTTGTATATTCAACGGCTACTCAAGCACTTACAGACATTGGGATGTTAGTCCCGTCGTAAAAATTCAGAGAAGCGTATTGGCATAAGTATAGCAGTAAGTATAATACAGTGGTACAATGATATAAGAATCATGAAGAGTCAATCACAAATTCTTCGGAGTACAAATTTATAACATATTTAATTGTATTTTCTATTGAAGCAATGTCAACTCCCACTTTTTGTGGCCGCTTGTCGATAAGACTTTTCTTCAAATTGGTTATGAAGGATGTAAACCGATCATTCATTCTCAGCTGGGTCAACCACTATCTTCATTTTTTAAATACTTATCCGATAACTTTAGCCTTAGAACGATCAAAAAGTTTGGCCTTTGTGGTACAGATTAGTCTATTTCGGTTTAAAATATTTAATTCTGGTAGGAAAATAAACCATATTTCAAAATAGAATGTGGCCATACTGAATTACAGAACACTCGATTGGGTTTGACTGGGTTTTAATACATCGAAAGCAATATTTAGCAAACATGTCAATTTTTTGTCTCGACCTCTTAATTAATTTATGTTCAATGGATAAATAAAATAACATTTGATGCTTAGATGGAAAGCAGCATGATGTCATAAATTTGCAAATGTAATCGGTGGCGTTTGCGATGTTAACGAATTTCTCCTAAACCAATTCTGTCATTATAATCGCAATTCCAATGATATTTTCTGCGTGCCCATTCCACAAATTATAAAAGTTCATAAGCTTTGCAAATTGCAATGCAGGTCAAATGCAAGGTATACACGTGGGAACGCTCCACGGCGTAGAAATGACCTTATATAAGTACTTATATCAAGAAGGAGGAAAAGCTTCAAGTTATTTACTTAATTCAAGAGGAAGATATTGAACTTGTATCACTAATACGACCTAGTTGTAATTTTGACTCTGCTATTTCTACCTGTATTAGACCTACATAAGTTGCGCAGCTTTTCATTCCGTGTCACGTAATTTCACAAAACGTAAGAGTACTTTGCAAAAAAAATTTGTGAGAGAAATAAATTTTTTATAAGAATTTTGTGTGAAACCATGTAAGTTAGCGACAGTGTGTATCATATTAATGAAATTCATAATTCAGTTGTGCGTGAAATTAGACCAAACCTTAACAAATGTCAAATATTTTCTAGACGGCATTAGTTATGTCTGGCGCAAGGTTTGTTGAACTTAAATGTGACCTTAAGTAGACTAATGACTACTGTTTCTGCTTAACGTTTGCAAATAGATATAAATTTGACTCGAAATTTGATACGTTTAAATTTGCTTCGTCGTAGAACCGAAGTGAGTGCTCCAAGAAATTGTTTAACCTCATCGGTAGCAACACAATGACAAGTTAAAGAATCTCTAAACCTGACAAACAACATGAAAATGAAAACCGTCACTAACATGACAAAAATACAAAGGCAAAAAAGTAATACGGGAAGGAGTTTAAAAAAAGTTATTGAATCCATTTTTAAAAACGGTTTTGTTGACTCTCCGAAATATTCTTCTCGTAGAAAGAGCTCATCTATAAATTCAAATCGTTCGGAGTTATAATTAGTAAGACCTCCTTCGCTTAAACGTAGAATTGTTTGCCCGATCCATTCTCGATTGATTGTGTAAATGCTAAAGAATTTTGCATTATAATTTAATCTTTCCGGAACCTGAAAACAGTTATATCGTGTAGTACTATTCAGCATTTCTGTGAGTTGCACTTGAAGTGACCTGGCACACGTTCTGGCCTTATCGGATGGCCAGTACAAGGCGTGTTTTCTCATTAAATTATCCGCCATTTCTTGGTTAAATGAGTGAACGTATCGGAAACTACTATTGAAGTAGTCCAACAAATTTCTAACTTTAAATGTGTCGTAAAGAGCGTCTGATTTTTCATCAAAAATATTTGACATGTACAATATTTTGTATCCATTTTCCAATAATTCTTTCAGAGTTTGTATGATAATCGGGACCAATTGCACAGAAACTAAGCTTGTGATACCATTTCCATAAAAACGTTCGACGAAAATTGATAAGAAGGAAATGAGTACAAAAGTAAGTTTAAGTTTATTTCCGGAGTTAAAGCATTGTCCAAACACAACGCCAACCTGCTTAATAAAGCACATGGAGGCAGTCCATTCCCTTCCACTTATTTTGACAACACAACCAAAAATAAAAACGTGGAATATAATTACTAAAAGCTATGAGTCCAGAGAATATGGCAGAAGCCAAAGGAAACCGTCCCAAATTTCTTCGGAAAGCATGCTTGCTTTCGAACAATAAATACAACTGTAGGTGGTGTACGAGTAAAAATACAATGAATTTTTTAATGGGATTTCGGAATTCCCGTACAGTGATAAGTGTCTGTTTGGTTCTACACCTGTGTGCAGAATGGCCTAATTCTTTACTCCCTAGTGTCTTTTCTGACCACTGGATCCAGATCGGTGCTGAAGTAAAGTTGTGATGCTGAGATAGATATTTGAAAACAAAAATGTCATTTGGACATGGTCTCATAACCTCAGTAAGACTTGGTACACATTCTACGAATTCAAACACTTCATAAAGCTGAGTGTAACCAAGCACTGCAAACTAGAGACCTCCGGCATTTCGGAACATAAATTTGTGAAATTTTACCGGAGTTTTCAGTAATTCCCACGAAGGTTTTACGTCGTCACTAGAGTATCCACTTCGAATTGGAGAGATGCATAAATCGCCGCGCCTCAAATGAAAGATTATCTTTTAAACTGGTAAGTACTGCTGAAGAATTGGACATAATCTGTTGGGAATTGTTTATTTTCCGATCCACATGCCTTTTATTTTAAGCCAAATTTTCATGGCCTAATTATAATTTTATTGTTAAACATGACTTCAGAATAATTTAACTCTACTTAAAATCGCGTTCTAACTTGTCATTTTTTAAAAATAATGACGCAAGATGAATGCATTTAAATGAAATAATGTAAACTTTTAAAATCAGTAGTATCAAAACATCCTCAACGACACCAAGCAAATTCCATTCCTTCTGTCACTGCGTTCCCAGATCAAATATTTTGTTCTGCTTAATTTGGTAAGTTAGTATGTATTCATTACTACCTGGCATAATTTGTGCATGCAATTGTAAGAGCAAAACACATTAAAAGCATTTTTTACAAGAAAGCCAGTGTGCAGAAGAATGCACAGGAAACGGAAAATTCAAAACATATTGAATAACGGTCTCCAGGGATGAATAATACTATATCAGATAAATTGGCATTTTGACAAAGAAAATTCTCGAATTGAAATTCAGCTGATTACAAATTAAAGCCAACCCCTAAGACAGTGACAACATTTGTTTTCATTTCAAATTCATAATTGGTTTTTAAACTATTTTGTGTTACTCACTTAATACCGTTCTAAATCTAACATTCGCAGAACCCAAACATGGAGAACCCAGCTTGTGCAAAAGTTATGAAATCAAAGTCTTTCCGTTGTTCGTTTTGTGTAAAGGCCTTCTCCAAAAAACCATACCTGCTGCTTCATCTAAGGACTCACACCAAGGAGCAACCATTTATGTGCAATCTCTGCGGAAAGGAATTTTTGCAAAAAGGCTCCTTAAACCGTCATGCAAGAACTCACACAAATGAGAAGACGTACTTATGCGATCAGTGCGGAACGACGTGTACACAAAAGCGTTATTTAGACCAACACGTGAAATCAGTACATCTGAAAGCAGCTCCACCAACATCAGCGGCGTTGGGAAGGCTTCCTGAAACGTGCAAACCACACAGTAGCCTCTTCTGCGAAAGGGGTTTGGAACGGAAGTAGGACTTTATTCGCATCTACTTCTTCATCTTGAGGAATGACCTTTTGCATGTACCGAATGTGACGGAACATTTCTGTTTAAGGAGGTTTTTGCGAAACACATGATCAGACGACACCAAGTCTGGTATGTTCATATTGGAAATATGTAAATACACACATCACTTACAAACATGTATACTGATATTACAGATTTGCCTGCTTTCCAGTCACACTACCGTTGGAGAATTGCGCATTTTTTGACACACGATCATTTACCTGTAAGCTTGCAATGACTAACTCACATTCAGTACACGTTGCATATATAGATTTTGAGAAATATATGAATTTTGTAAAAGCATTAAATATTTCATTATTCTAACGATAAGTTCAACTGCGGAACCATCATGGTCATCTTGTAACCTTTTGTCCTTTGTTAATATTGCTGACGAATCTTTATTGTAAATTTATACCCTGCGTTCGAATGCAGGTGCAAATATAATCTTTGGTTTTTTTAAATGTACATTCTGTTTAATATTTACATTACAATTTACGTTACATTACATGAATATTTGCATTACACATTGTAAAGTTCATTTTATACAGTGGTTTCTGAAGGTATCTTTCTTTTTTCAGCCATATTTTTTTGGGATAGGTTTTTAGGCTTGAGTGATAATTAAAATAATTTGAACACTCAAAATGACAAAACACTTTTACCTAATGTTGATGTTGGCTGGATTTTCGGATTAATTTTTTATGTACAAAGCGCGCCCAAAAACAGATGTCACATTGTAGTTTCTTGGAAACCCAAGTCTGGGCAGCCATTTCCTTCTGAGTTGCTCCCAATTAATTCGCACCAAGCAAATTAACTTAATTCTACAGTACAATTGCGCACAAATTTCCCCAATGAATATCATACTACTGACGATGACTCCACCAAGTAGTACCCCAAATATAATGAGAATATTTCCACTCATGGTTGGTCGCTCGAGCTTCAAGGTCATCTCCATTGAAGATGCCGAATAAATTGACATCTCCCGAATGAGATTGATCCACCAATGCCATATTCCTGATTCCAAAGAGAACTTTATCCTTCGAATCAAGAACGGCGGTACAGGACCATAGAGGTAAAAGTGGATCGTCATATTTGAAAATGAGTCCTTTCCAATGTAAACAAACTCCTTTCCCTGGCGAAGCAACTGTTTTCGATAGGACCCACACAAATATTCTGGAAGAATTAGAGCGACCTTGTCGCACTTGCTTATGTGCTCCCAAAGAATTTTCTCATGTAAATTCTTCCAAATATCCATAAAGTTTTCTACGAATGAATTCTCAGAAGTTCGTAGCGACAATGTATACCTATGGCCTGGCCAAGTGCTCACCACATTTCCGAATTTCCCAAAAGCCTCTATGAAATTTGGATGGATGTTTGTGAAATTAAAGAATTCTTGACCATGATCAAAGTCTGCCTTAGTAATAGGGATGCCTTCGACTCCGTAAATTGAAATGTATTTGTTGAATATCCATCCAACGTAGTTAAGTAATATTTCAGAAGAAACGTCATATGACGGCACGGGTCTCGAAAATCTTTCAATTTCTGACGCTCTTGCAATTATCGTGAAGTTGTCTTGGACGAGTTCCTCAAAACGTTCGTAGGGAATGTATTTCCGGGGTGTCATTAGATTGAAAACATTTTTGCTTTTGTACGAATTACTGAGGATGATTCCTGGTATCAGAAATGATGCCGCAAATAATCTGAGAGAACGTTTTTTCTCAATTCTGGAGATGATTGGCTCCCCTTGCTCGATGAGAACCTTTGTGGTAAACAAGAGTACCTCTATCACAGGAATGTTGTACAACAGGTGAATAACCAATACAAGGAGGCAAACACTACATAAAATACTGACCCAAACGTGAATGCTGTAGATATTCAACAGTTGCGTTAAGTCAAATGGCTCGATACCTCGTAATCCACAACTCACGAAGCGTAGGTTTCTCATAGGCATGGGAAACTCTAAAGGTGCAACCGTCATTCTTTCTTGTTGTCCATTCACACTACTTTCTCGTAATTGAAATTGCCAATTTTCTTCAAAATCCTTACTTTTAAGTCGGACACCGTTTGCACACAAGTTCTTTGAACCAAATATTCCATGGGTAACATTTCTGAAAATTGAAAGCCAAAAGTAGGCGATACCCTGATATGCCTTTGCACCCAACTCACCCTGGAAATTCCAATGAAATTTTTCGCAACGATCCATGTGAAAACTCATACTTTCTGATTTTTGAAGCAAAGTTTCCGTCTCAAGAAATAAGTGATCATCTGGTCCAATAAATGATTTACTTTGAAGATTGTTTAACACAGGAAATGGAGTGAATGTTACTTTAATTTGATTAAAACAATTTGGTGACGTGTAGCAAACTTGAAGAATGCGTCCATCGAATGCATTCCCTACATTATTCATTTTGAAAATCATGGAGGCGTCATAAGAAAGGTCTGGAACCAGATGTGGTGTTGGATTACGACGAGGAAATTTTGTTTGTACTGTTGACGTTATCAACTCAAAAAGTCTTACTTTGGGTGGCTCCTTCTCAAAAACGAATACGTTCCAGGGTGCCACTGTGGAGGGAAATGCTACACTGTTATTATTGGATTATGAAAAATTATTATTATTGGAAAATTATTGGATATATGAAAAAGTTGGGAAGATATGTATCGCGTTCTCGTAATGGTGGAAATAAGCTGAATTTGGCTTGGCAATTCCAGGGTTTTGAGTTTACTGAAAATGTTGGTAAGTCAATCGCAAGGCATATTTCTCTGTACGATTCCGGATCTATGTCGTACTCCCCGGTTGTGTACCGACGATATGCAGGTGTAAGGCAATCAAACGGAACAGGCGGTTCCCATTCCCGAGTTTGTCCTTTGTGCAGTTTCCTTGCAGGAACTGGCCTTCTCAAGATTAAAGGTATTTCATCTGAGATCATGTCAGGTAGATCCAAGTATTTATAGTTGTCCAATGCTATTATGCAATTTGCATTGTCAAATATCCTTAGGATTTGTATTAAGGTCGTTTGGTCTGTTCCCGATTGAAAGCAACTTCCCATGACAAAGCACCAGGACAGTATTGTCAAGACAATACTAAAATTTACGGTGGTTTTCAAGGCCATTGCAAATATTTGGTTTTGCGTAAACTGTAGAGAACACTAAAAGAGTTCGTCTCAGAGAAGAAAAACCTTTAGATTATTCCTTAGAGCCACAGAAATATATCCAACGCCCAATGTTTGATGTACAAATTGAAAACGTATTGTGACCAAGTGCTTGTAATCTTTGCATCAATACCTCTCATATCACAATTGGTAAAAAATATAATGTTTTTTTTAGTGTAATTACTGGATATTGAGAATTTATTACTGAATACGTAATAAATTTTCGTGATTGTAATATATGTAAAAAAAAATGTTAAATAGCTTTCTTGATAACAAGGACAATAGAACAAAAATTAAAGGCCTTTTCCTATGCTAGCGCACTTATGTGCGTGATGAACTATTTCCAAAAGATTCCACTTCAATAAAATATCGGTCAATGTCTCAATATCAATAAGGGTTTTCTTGATATGATCACAGCTGCCATGGTTTAATATGTACTTGTAAATTCACGGAAATAGATGACCTTTTTCTTATTTTTTCCCGATTAAATAAACCGATAGTAGAACCAAAAAAATGCGGAGGATAATTACTTTGTGAAGATAAGAGCAAAGAGTTTGGAGTTTAATTTATAACTTTGCAAAGTAATCACATCATATCTCTCGGTTTCTTCAATCTAGTGCCAAAAAACTCGCCAAAGTTTGGCTCTGTGCCACTGTAATTTCGTCCACGGAATAGTTGCCCCATGCTAACATAATTACCCTTAATATCGAGTTTTGGTAAACCAGCTTCAAAAAGTTTATTCAACATGATTTATGTTAAATGTTTAAGGTGGCTTATTATTGATCGCTGATAATAAATATCCGCCATTACTCAAGTACGCGAGAGTGCCGATCTAACCCAAGGTTACAAGGAAATTAGTTTGTGTGATTTTATCATAAAGATGGCTAAAATGTCATTAAAAACCATTTCTACCTACATGGAATTTGTCTCACTTAAGTAAAGGTTTCCAAAATTCTTCACATGCACACATGGCCCATGAAGATAGGCTTCGATAAAAAATTTATTTGGTAAGTATTCTAACATTAAGTAGTTCTTCAAAGCTAGTATAACATGACTGCAATACCGATAGTTTATTTTTTGACGCTGAGGTTAATTGTGTACTTTTTCCCCGTTTCCGCGTTTTGACTTCTTGAGCAATTCAAGATTTTTTAACTGATGGAATTATGAATTTTGCAAGGATACTAATATTAGCTTCTGACTGTCGTTGAATTGCTGATGCTTGATACCATTTTTTTTATAAAATTCTTCGCAAAGTCAGATCTAGCCCTACGATTATTAAAAAATTTATTCGCAATGCCAGATCTAGCCCTACGATTATTAAAAAATTTATTCGCAATGTCAGATCTAGCCCTACGATTTTTCATAAAATCCTTCGCAAGGTCAGATCTAGCCCTACGATTTTTTATAAAATTCTTCGCAAACTCAGATCTAGCAGTACGATTTTTTTTATAAAATTCTTCGCAAAGTAATTTATAGCCCTACGACTTTTTTTATAAAATTCTCCGCAATGTGCGATTTAGCCCTACGACTTTTAGAAAACATTTTCGCAGTGTCAGATATAGCCCTACGATTTTTTTATAAAATTCTTCGAAAAGTCATATATAGCCCTACGATTTTTATAATATTCTTCGCAAAATCATTTATAGCCCTACGATTTTAAATAAAATTCTTTGCAAAGTCATTTATAGCCCTACGATGTTTTTAAAAAATTCTCCGCAATGTCAGATTTAGCCGTTCGATTTTAAAAAAAATATTTCGCAGTGTCAGATATATGGCTACGATTTTTTAATAAAATTCTCCGCAATCTCAGATTTATCCCAACGATTTTTTAATAAAATTCTCCGCAATCTCAGATTTAGCCCTACGATTTTTAGAAAATTTTTTCGCAGTGTCAGATCTAGCCCTACGATTTTTTTTATAAAATTCTTCGCATAGTCGTATAAAGCCCTGCGATTTTTTATCAAATTCTTTGCAAAGTCATTTCTAGCCCTACGATGTTTTTAAAAAATTCTCCGCAATGTCAGATTTAGCCGTTCGATTTTTAAAAAAATATTTCGCAGTGTCAGATATATGGC
>JAHZMX010006752.1:0-10445 GCA_027743895.1 Seira musarum | reverse complement strand
AATAAATACCTCAAACTAAAATACTTCCATATTTTCAGTTTTCATATTAATTTTTAATGGAAAATGTTGATGCTGGAAATTTACCATTTTTGGAACCGTGAGAATTTACAATTTAAAAAACTGCTTTATGCATAAAAATTGAAGCATTTTAAGCTGCTTGATTTAATTACAGTTTAATTTACCCTCAACCCTGCCAGAACCTTAAAATTGTTCAATGTTGCATACGTATATGCATTTAATTAATCTACAATCAGTTTACCCTCATTAATCACAAATACGGCTTTTAGCATAAACGTCATAACAAACAAAAATTCCATCGTAAA
The DNA here is from genome assembly GCA_027743895.1 of Seira musarum. Taxonomy (NCBI): domain Eukaryota; kingdom Metazoa; phylum Arthropoda; class Collembola; order Entomobryomorpha; family Entomobryidae; genus Seira; species Seira musarum. Next base: position 10,122 of record JAHZMX010006752.1, on the reverse strand, counting down.
TCATCGAGTAAGTAATCCTGTTTATTTCACTTGTCAGATACACTTTGCTCATTGTGCCTTTCATTCAGCTCCATTAAGGCGACATGTACCATTGCAAGGGAAATATATATTTTAAACTTGAGTTTAGGGTCCAGTCAAACGAGCAAATCATTGAAGAAAAATAGATTTAGAAAAATATGAACAATGATCATCACGATCGATCTCAAAATAGGGATCTCGAGTGCAACCAAAGCAACACCAGTACCCTTCTACAATTTTTCTTCCTGCAACTTTAAATGTAAACCCAAACAATGAGAATCATAATCACATCTCCATATTAAAATAACTTCCCTGCATCATGCCCGGCATACGGTCGTCTCTTCCTTGAATAAAACATCCATTTCCAATGAGCCTTCCATAAACAACCAAAAATCCCTTTGGTAGCCAAGAATAATATTTTTGTGTGAGATCTCCCGTTGCTATTTTTCTATTGGACCCACCAACGTCGTGAGACCAAGCCAGGTTCTTTATGCCTTTGATTGTGTTTGCGAGAGTTCGAGTTCTGTTCACCCCATTAACTTCATATTTCTTTTTGAATGTTAGCCACCACTATTGGGAGGAGGGAAAGTAAAATTGTTGGACGAAGACTAGGTCAGATCAGATCTTAACTTACGCACTAACGCAAACAATGATGATGATATTGATGACAATTAATGATGGTAGTAACTGAACCACGCGTTATCCAGTATTTTGGGAACAAGGAACAACCGAGGAACAACGGAAAAAAATTGTGACATCGTCTCAACTTTTATGTTCTTTGGAAGTTTACTTTGCCTATCCATTTTATTAGTATCACAATGCACTCCTGAAACTTGCATTAAAGTCATGAAACTCAACCGTGAGTTTACCTGAATCTGAATTTAATTTAATTTGAGTTAATTCGAACACGTAAATTAAACCAGAAAAGTTGGCGACATACTAGTAAGTAAGCTAGGGCACAAAGTAAATATGTAGCTGACGACGGATCCAAATCTGAAATTCATTGTCATTATTTGTTCCATTCTCCAGATAATGAAGCTTTCAGTGTTTATGGAAGACATCCAAGAAGTTTCTAAGGTCACTAGTCATCACAAAACTAGAAGTTGCCCATGAATCCAAAATTCTAAAGCCATTCCATATTTGCATGCATATGGAATTCGTTCTGGTTTCTGGTGCCCATAGACCAGGAAAAAGTGAAATATGTTGTCTGCCAATGGGAAAATAACAGTAAAACATAAAAGCAAATAGTATGGAATACTATATGGAATGCTTCAATATTGTGCCAAAAATTTTCGAGTAATACGAGAGGAAATGAGAAAGGACATCCTTTATCCATTCATTTCTGGATATGTTCCGTATCAAACCGCGAAAGAAAGAAGTCCAAAACTATTTAGTCTGAAGGAATGAGTTTGCAATTGAGATTTTATGGAGTGGATAGTTTTAGTTTTGCTAACTTTGAGGACAAGAGAGAAAATCTAACCGCAATCCTTATGAAATATTTCGTTTGCTTTGCTTGAAGGCCATTCCTAAGATGACATAACATTACAGACTTGACCGAACTTCGGTCCTCTCTTCTCTGAAGAAATCTCATCCTCAAGTCTGGTCTTGTCTTGACTACATATCGTCATTTCCATTACCACATCATTAAATGTGATCTCAGAGAAAGCCAACGTTTAAATAATCTTCTGGAGAGAGACTACTGCTGTGTGACAAACGTGCCTTGTTGACTGGAATAAAGATGGAGAAAGCTATGACTACGAAGTGGGTGGCAAAATGCATTCTCTTAGGACAAACTATTATTGAATACTTTAAAAGGAAGAAACTAAATTTTCCCAAGCGTGGATACCATTAAACTTGGACTTGTGCCATGCTTAAAGATTGAGATGGAGAGATTGTCCAAAAGACATTGGAATTTCTTCTGTTGTCAAATGGGGAGAAAATGCATTTTGCATAACGGAAAGGAAAAATGTCCAAGCAAATCTGTAGTGGTGGAGGCTTCCGGTTTATCAAAATCCTCATTATATTATCCGCTGAATCTTGTTGGAAATCTGTCATTAAAAAATTATCAACTACATATATGGATAATGTAAGTAATTTTAAACGACTGCATCGCAGGTACAAAAATGGTTCAGTTTCGACTTTATTCTCCCGCATTTTCCCTTCTGAATTAACCTTGTGAATCAAACGAGCTTGTAAAATGCAATTAATTTCGACATAATGAAATTTTCAATCAAGGAGGACGACCATAAAGTAATATTCCCACTTCTTCCGTAAAGGCAATGTAATTTTAAAATGAAAATCTAAATTAGATGATGATGGTGCTTAAGTGGGAAGAACCTAACAAAATGAATTCTCTCAAAATTCTTCTCACAAGAGGAGTACAAGCCAAGATGATATGAAACATCCGAAATGACTTTCTTTACCAACCCCATCCACCTATGAAGAAATTAATTTGAGAATTCTTTTGTCTCGGATGAGAAATGGAGAGTAATAGGAAGTTAAGTGCAATATTAGTCAGAGAATAGAATATAATGAAATCCTTTGTATTTTGTATCCCTTCCAATTCAATGCGACTTGATTTAGCTTAACCTAAACATTTTGATGTGGACTTGATTGGGATACATATGTATCAGGAAGAAAATTTTTTGCGTTATTTTTTAACTGCTCAAATAAATACTGACTCGACAACAGCTTTCTAAACAAGTTCACGCAATTTTTCCATCAATTTCATCAAAAGTGAATAAAAACTTTTAATTTTGACATTTCTTGGAAGTAAAGTTGAAATGTACAATGGCTCTTATTTTCACTTGATTGTTGGAGTAGACAATATACTCATTAAACTTGAGACGATAAGGGGGTTTCTTGGGACACTGAACAGACTTTCCCAGTGGAAGAGTGGCACCACCTACTAATATATTTTCCTTTGGATTAGGAATAAGTTCTCCTTGACAAGCCACACTGTGATAATTAAAAGGACACTCATTCCTCCCGTTATCTGGCCCCGTAGCATAGTAAACATTTCCTAGAAGGACTTCACACAGTAGTAGAATACCATTACCTCCAACTTTAGGGTTCTGAGTACGACCTTTACTTTCACAGTACTGAGCGCTTTTTGTCACTCGGTCGGCAAAGTACAAGCCTTGACCTTGAAGCCTTCTTGCGCCCACTCCAAATTTTGGTAATTGGAATCCATTTTTTAAGATTCTCCCTAAATTTTTCATTTCAGTTCCATGCCAAAGATACATTCTTCTTCCTCCCAGGATTCCTTCGTTTAAGCAAAACTCGTCGAAATTTGCTTCTTGTTTCTGCTTCAGTAGCACAATATTTTGGATGGACAGTCCAAATTGGTGGCAGGACTCTTGACTATTATTTACGTAGTTCACAATGTCTTTGACACTTAATTCATCCATCTTCGAATTTGAACTTGCTGGACAAACCATCAGTTCCAGGATATTATCCAGTAATCCACTTTCTATTACACCGCAATTCTCCTTTAAATATACCATGGCTTTCTCAATATCCGATTGGTGAAGTACTGGAATGTCGAATTGCTTCGGGTGTAAAGGATACGCACCAAATTTTGGGTATTCTTGTGGGCAATCCGTATTCGTGTAGCAATTTGAGCTTGTTTTTTTGCCTTGACTAAAGTTAAAAATTTTTTTAGGTTTTCTTTCTGACCATATTTGCTTTTCCGGTTCAGTATCCAGACCATCACCTTGCCAGGTATATTCTGATATGTCTAATCAAAGATACAAAACGTTTTGTTTTTATTAAACTGCTAAAGATGCATGCATATTTTAACCCTAAAAGATAATTCTAATAAGGCATACCAGGTTTACAATATTCCTTCTGCAAAATCGAGCCTTTGACTTGGAATTTATTCTGAGGCTCATCGTCAATTTGCATTGCCTCTAATTCATTTGATATTGCAATAACAATTCAGGGATTAGACTTAATTCCTATTCGTAAGAAAGTAGAGATCGGTAAAAATGGTTTAGCATTAATACCTAAACAGAGTGATCCAACGTCTTTAGATTCGTTTTTGTTTAAAGATGATTTGGTGAAAAGGGATTCATTGCGGGGAAAATCATTTGTGTTTTCAATCTCTTTCCAGTATGGATTTTTGCTCAGTGTTTTATTCCATATAAATTCGTCATTAACAGAAAATGTCTCAAATCCTGTTTTATATCCATCTTTCGTGAGGTTGCGATTGTGTTCTTTAAAGTGAGCTAGAAACCAAAGTAAAGATAGTTATTTTGATAACACTAGCGATGTAGTATTTATTTACCATTATCTGTCTCAAATTTATTCGAAATCTCGTATTTTGAAATTGGAGTGGACAAATATTTGAATTGCCAGCCAAATTTTTCGTCCTTCGTTTTCACCGGATCTGGTATTAGCAGAGTAGAAGGCATGTTTAAACCTGTAGATTCGCCCGACTCTTTCTTTTTATTTAGCAGACTCCATCGAGGTTTTGGTATGGGTCTGAATCCGTTATCTGGTGCACATAACAAGTACAATTTATATTTGCTTAGAAATTTATGCACACTAAAAGGGATGTCCAGAATCAGTTTCGTTTATTACCCTGTGTCTTTGGATTACACGTCCCTCCCTTGAAAGTAATTTCTTTTGTATTATAGGTCGTTTGTCTTGAAAAAGGGTCAAATTCCGTTAAATCTAGGAAAACGATAATATATTCAAAGCAAACAGTAAATATGTTTACGTTTATTGAAATTTGGAAATTTTAATAGTACAAACCTAATCGAAAATCATCATGCTTGTTGCTATGCAAAGAGTTTCGTTTCACTGCTTGAATTTCAATCGAATCCCTGGAACCATTAGTGATCACATCATCGTTCCAGTTGCAGTCAAACAAGGTATGTTTATCTTGCACTGGAAAAATAAGTACAAAATCAACGTGATCTCAAAACTACAAAAAAATGGACAGAATTGAGCACTTACTGTTCTCGTTTTGAATTCTCCATGGATCGGTAATTGTCCTTGATAGATTCGGTACATCTATTTCAAACAGGTCTGAACATCCATATTTTGATGCCATAATCAAGTTCTGGAGAACCAAATATTAATTATTGTAGTAGAATTAATGAATTCCCTGATCTATGACCACTTCCCTGGATGTGGTGATTCCACTGCTCCCCAATGTAAAACTGGATGTTATCAGAATGTTTTTATCTTAAAACATTTTTGCTCGTTCGCTTGACCAAATGTTTTCTTTTTTTGATAAGCGAATTTTTTAATGATAAGATCATCATATTATCAAACCTATGTTGAATCAAAATCAAACAATGCGTCATGAAATATAAATACATTTAGCAGCGACTTTTCAGTGATTATCATCAAAACAAAAACATCCCCGTAAAATGCATTCAACCAGTGCTTCTCCTTTTTTGTCATTATGTAGCACCAGGACATACTTTGGAATCTGGGAAGTTGTATGATTTTATGTTGCTTCCTTTACATTAGGTTTTGCAAGTAGGAATCATTACAGTGCAGCAGTACAGAGCAGGAAAGACTACCGCACAAAAAAATGCGTCATCGGAATTCACTATGTCCTTGATAACCTATCATCATTTTATCACTCCAGTTTCAAATACTCAAGATCGCGATCCAAATTTTCCAAAAAAATACAATGGATATTATAAGCTACTGTAGTCTACCCATAACAATCCACAAAAGGAATGTGTTATTAATCATTGCCACTATCCTGAAAGATACGGAACCCGGAACCCCCTAAGTACTTCACTTCACGCTGGTCACGTGTCGGTAGTATACCAAGAGAAATGAGTAGCCTGGAGAAGCAATACCAACGACAATTATGAGAAGCCTCCATCGAATACTTCTAGTTTGAGAGGATTAAAAATTTACGGCAAGTTTTATGCTCTGCTTTTAAAATGCAAGAATTCAATTTTTCCTAAACGCCACGACTCATTTCGAATTCATTTGAGTAACTGCGGGTGGTAAAGCAATGAACAGGAAGGAAGAATCCAGACTACTTTTACAGCTTTCACTCAAAATTTATGGCATAACTCAATTCAAATGTTTTTATGTACTTTTTTAAAAACCCCGTCGTTTTCGAGGCCGGATGGAAAGTAAGTAAAAAAAACATCTTAAACCCGAGATTTTTAAGTGTAGACATGAAACGACAGTGACAGTTATGTAACAAACGAAACACCAATTGCAAAACTGATCCCAACCCGACCCTCGTGAAAGTGATTGTGAGTTTTTAAAGTAAAATGCATTGACAATGACAATATATATCTGACGAGATGAAGATGAGCATTTTATCTCTTTGGTAAATCTCAAGAGTACTTAAAGCAGCTCGACACTCCGAATGAGAAAAAAAGAGATCCCCCCGCGAGAATGAAAAGCTTTCCCACATTTTTTTTCAAAAGGAAAAGGCACAATACTGAAGCCATAATAAAGTAAAAGTGTGTGAGTCGACGGGATTGAAATTGTGACTCACACAAGATTATATTATTGTTACCACACCGCCTTGCAGCTTTCACTTCCTATTTATATTCCAAAAAATATATACTCCTTTTCTTCAGGCGGCGCACACAAATTCTTATATTGTCGATTGACAAACTAAGGAGAAAAATGATTTTATTGCTGACTACAAATGGAGTACGTATCAAAGTTGAGAGTGCATCTCCTTGTCTGATCAATTGATCATGAGTTCACACTGATTACAATTGACAAAAAAGAAACATAAGAATTCCATGAAAGGTTGGATAAGGGATGGGGGCGTTGAGAGGAAACTCGACTCGAAGTGATGACTCACTAAACGTGAATAGAAGATGAACCTCTTTTCATTTTATATTTTAATCTTTTTCTAAAATTCGATTCAAACATCTCTAAAAGTATTATAGTTTTTTAGTATCAGGGATTATTAAAGAAATAAGCGGCTTCCTTTTCAGGATTTTTAAAGCATTAAAAATATTTTCTACAGTAGCTGAAAAATTAAGTTGAAATCATTACAAATTCTAATTTTATTGACTTGAAATTTGTGTACCACCTTTACATATATTTGCATAGATTAAAGTGCATATTTTGGACATGGCCTAATAAAACCTGACAGCGACCAACCAACGACTCAACAATAGCTTAACGTATTCAAGGGGTAAATATATGATCAAAATATATGATTAAAATATGGAGCTGCGTATCGATATACACATTCAGACATTCACAAATTTTTGTTCTTTCAAATGTAGAGCAATTTGAGAGTATAAACCATTGACCATTTTTGTTTTCCAGTGGAACTCGAGGGGGATCTTTAGTGAGATGTGGGTTCACCGATAACTATAGAGCTATGGAAGCATATATCACAATTTGATGAGAAAAGGATGGGGTATAAATGATCCGAGTAAAATGCGATGAGACTTTCCAACACTGCAACATCATTCTTCACTATTAAAAAATTGGGGTTTGTGTTTCATCGGAATTTTTATATTCGACATTGACATTACGTTTCCCATTAAAGATCAGATCACAAGAGAATAAGTCCAAAATACGTGTACATATTTTGAGGGAATTTGAAATCCCCCTTTCCCCTCTATATTACGTCATTCCTTCTTCTGGTCGTTCAAAGAGACTCCCATGATTCCAGTCTGTCTGGTTAAAGATAATTTTCTCGCTTGTTCTCCCTTCAAAGCAAGCAAAAGCGATTACAATTATCAGCCAGGGAAAGTATATGAATGAAATGTACGAGGGCGAGCAACCTTAAAACTGTTGGCGTTTCCCCCTCCGTTCCATAAAATATTATTTTACATTTTGCTCCCATTTCATAAAATTCCAGGACAGAAAATTCACGTAGGTCAATAGTACGAAAGGGGAAATCTTCTTCGAACTATGTTGTATTGTCATCCCCTCTGTATTCAACTTAAAAAGAGAAAGGATGTGAGATGAGATGACAATTAAGTACTATCGTTTATCTCCGAAGACCAGACAAGACATTTTGCTTCAAGCTGAAAGAAAATATTAAAGTCGTAGCTTTAGCTTTATACATAAAATACAAAATAATGACTTTTCCAAATATTCATAATAAACAATTATGTTAGAAACAGCTTGATTGAGACTAGAAACAAATCAGTAAGTGAGGAATACTTCAAATGAAGGAATCTAATGAACGTATTTGGAAAATAATTGAATATAAGAATAAACGTTTGAAAGCTCACTTCTCTTCTTAGTTTATTCGATTCAGCCAGTAAAAACATAATCATACAAACTAAATCAGGATTCCTTTACTTTAGTTTCCTATTCCAACTGTCCGAAACAACTTGTATATGTTTTATTAATCTTTTTTAAACATTATATACAAACATAAGAAATACTAAATTCACAAACCCAGTTGTATAAAAAAGTAGACATAAAAAAGACAAATTTTTTGAACAACCGGGTCAGCTAATTATTGCTAATTAATGCAAATAAAGTTATACTACTTGCCAATTTTTGCGATGTATTGCAATAAAAATAGCTACTCAATTGATTTAAGAAATAAATATATAATTATAATTCAAATCGTACATTCAAACATAACCAATCTCCTTCCACGGTTTTCATTGTTTGTTTCATGAACATCATTTCATGAAAAGTTTGCATAAGTATAGGTACACAGTTTTGGAATGACTCATTATCATCTAATGGGCTTTTAATACAGAGTATAACAGAGTTTTTCATGAACTCCCTTACTACCACCAAACTTGAAAGAACAAGAGCATAATAATATTCCAGATTCCTAGCCTATATTTCTAATTAGTAATTAGTAGTAACAATAAAGAATAGATCATGGTTTTGTATAAGCTATCAAGTATTAATAAATGAATTGACAACGACAACGAATAAAACAAAATCTAAAACCAGAAGCTCTTTGTTTAGTCTTCATAATGTTTAAAATAGTAACCTAATTATCAACGTCGGAGAAAGCAACTCTTAATTTACAGTACGAAATGCTTACTTACAAGCTTTTAACACGAAGTAACAGAGAATGCAAAATGTAATAGAATGTGGGTGTAAATTCTAATTGTAAAGGCTCGTAGGTACCCTGTTACCTTTACTACTCGCTACTCTAATGACAATTAGGTTAAGTGATGTGGTTGATGACAGTGACAGGAAAAACGTTTACTACGTGCTATCATATCAATTTCATTTAAGCAAAATGTCTTACCATTAGTCTTAATTAATTCGTAAATTCTTAAATCTTTCATTGTTTTATATTTAGGACGATAATCCGTTAGATATTTCCTTTAATGTCAGAGTTCATTTCAGTGAGGCTTAAAATATCAGATATCTTGACTGGTTAGGTTTTTAAAAAATGCGTCATTGGATTTGCAATACTACCCATGCTGCAATGAATTGGTAAATTAAATCTCATGTAGCAGGAACAATCGAAAAATAAGTCATGTAGATATTAGCAAGTCATATTTCCCTCATCTATTCACATCACCACAACACTTTTACATTTATCCCTCTGATTCATACTCACTGTCATCCTCTTCACTCTCACTTGGAACTCCCTCCGTTTCTGTATCTGCGTCTGAGCTATCCGTATCTTCGTCATCCTTCGGAGGTTTCGGATTTTTTATTTTAATCTCTATCACGTGACTCTCCAGCGCAGCTTTAACATTCGGCGAAAACTATTTTATAGGAAAATGAAGAGAAAATAGATTAAGAGTCTGATGTCACAGGTAGACGACTAAAATATGAGCTCTAAATACTTCAACATGTTGCCTTACCTTGCAGAACGCTTCCAGTTCCAGAACACGTAACTTTGGGAGTTTTAGAAATCCGTGAACTGCTGCTTGATCAGTAATCGCTGCATCATGGGATATAGGATAACCTTTAAAAAGCCTTGTTTCCAGCACAAATTTCGAAAGGTTCTTCAGATATGTGATACTTGACTTCTGAAATTCGGACAGAAAGTCAGCGTCATCATCATCATCATCATCTTCACTTGTGCAGAACCCTATAATGGCGCCGTCATCGAATAGTGGGTACGTTATACTGTTAGCGAATACGCGCAAAGACTGAAGACCAGGCCATAACTCATATACCGTTGGAAATGTTATGTCACTAAGAGAAATT
>JAHZMX010006751.1:0-17171 GCA_027743895.1 Seira musarum | reverse complement strand
TTTTTGCTTTGCCGCGCTGATAAACTTGTGATCCTTTGCCCCAGCACTTGGGCTGGGTCTTCAGATAGTAAGTAACGGGTATTGTGTAAACAATGACCCAGAGGGTATGAAGGAGTGAAAACTAACTAACTTTCTCATTTAATTTGAAAGACTTCATCTAGTGAAAAGGTATAATTTTAGCGTTTTGATACTCAAGACATTCATACAAGTTTGTTCTTTGTATTTTTGGTTTGTTTAAACCTAGACTTGATCATTCTAATATTTTAAATGGAGTAGAATAGAGCCGCATAAATTTCTACGAACCAGGTTTCTAATTCCAGAGAGTATATTTAACTACTATATGCCTGGTTCACTTCAAATGTCACTTAATATTAGAATGAAGGTGTTGATTCTAAGTGAAGAGATTGAATTGAATTATCCAGAGTTATAACATGTATTTTTTTGTAAGTGGGAGGCAGGTTTTCGAGCGGAGCACGAGTAATGCTGAAATTCTATTAGAACTCCCCTTTTATTTACCTAGCATTAAAAATGATGAAAGAGTGAATCAATTTTTGTTCCCAACTTCTTCATCGGAGAGATTATGAAGAAATGAAAGGAAACTGAAGATGAAAAGAGAAAATAAAGCTTTTCTCTCAGTAAGAAAAGCTTGTAAGGAGGATGAGAATGAGATAAGTATGAAGCAGTGCTCATTTCAACGATCAGAGGAAAATCGGAAATTGACTCAAGCAGGAGGAATATTAGAAGAGCCAAAACACTTACGCTTAGTTTGAGTGTTTTAGTGACCCAGTACACTGCAGTTTACAGTACAACACTGAGCCTATTGATTCTTTACATCTCAAATAATTAGTTCAATCCTAAAGTACATAATGATAAAAAGAGCTCCACGTGTGCAAAATTCTAAGGTCATTAAAATTTCATGAGAATTATGTACCTTTTCATACCTGGTTTAAGCGTGCCAAAAAGCCATGCATGATTTTTATCATCATCATCATTCTATCCTCACTGGAAGGCATAATAACAGCATGAACGAACATAGCAATCATAAAAAGTGCACTTAAATATTAAAACCACAACACTTAGAATTTATGCGGAGGCAATATCTGTCATAAGCACAGACCAAGACTACATACACATTTTGCGCTTTATGTAAACCACATCAATAAACTGTAATAAAATGAAGCCAATGAATGCTCGATTCGACATACCCCGAGAGAAAAAAACGCAAACCACATAACTTAGCATTCAGTAAATACCACATAATTTGTAGTGAAATAGGTTGTAGAATATTTTAGCAGTAAAATGCATGGTCTCCTATTGTAATTTTCTCTCGTTTTATCTGTTTCACTCTTAAAAAATATGTCACATCATCTACTATTTCTTAGCATGCTCAAGCAAACTGCATGTCGTAAATTATGATTGAAAATGAAAGTGTGACGATACCGCGTTTTTCATTTGCATTGTTTGCCCAATAACCATCCTTGTATTTGCAAACTTTCAAAAGTAAAAAAAAATGGAAGAGGCGCTGACGACAGCTCTAACAAACGTTCGTACATTCATTTTATTTGAAAATGAAGGCTGTCTGTGCTATCTTTCTCTCTTCGCCTTCAGAATGTGTGAGTAGTGTTTTTCATTGTACATGAAAAAATAGCTATTATTGTGGGAGCACTACTTACAAATTCTCAAGTACTCATCCAGTCAGTTAGTCGATGAATCGTTCATCCGAAGAGCTTGAATGTACACTAACTATATTTTAAGTAAAACATGACTGTCACCACTTTAATGATGTAGGGCGACGGTTACGAGTTACTAGCAGACTGCGTGGCAATATTAAATTGTTTCCATACTATTACCACCACCACCTCACAATTGAAGGAAGTTGGTCTGAGACTAACAATGGAGTGAGGAAGAATAGAGCGTATGATGATGGTGATGATGAAGTGAAAATAAGTTTATGGTGTCCCGCGTCATACGCGCACTTCATTCAATAGTCGTACTAAATAATTGCAAAATGTTGAAGAATACTTTTTAAGGTTGTTGAAGGTTGTGCTCCTACTTGATTGAGGAAGAGCGCCACAAGGGAAAAGAATGATCAGGGAGGTGGGGTTTCCTAATTTAATGTGGAATATGGGATTTGAATAGAAGGGGAAGAATTTGGAAGATGTGAGAGACGAACATCCTATCATTTCTATTTGGCTTACCTTACCTCTCCTTCCTCCCCTTGACTCCCTCTTTTCTCTGTGTGTACCTATGTGTGCCATCCAGAGGTTTCGCATGTTTTCCTCTATCATGCTCTCTTTCAATTTTAATACTTTATTGAAGAAACACCTCATATATGAGCGCGTCCTGAGTAAAACATGGAATTTCAATAAACCAGACTGCATTCGACTCCATATTTCTTAAAACTATCAGCCAAGTCACTCCAATTCTTTCCCTTTAAAGCGTCGCTTCACTCTCCTCACTCGCCATAAATTCAATTTTCTCTCACGAAGCGTGAACAAGTTCAAAAAAATTTGGAACTTAGTTAGTCAGATCAAAAAAATATATAACGACCTCGACTTCGAGGCCCGTGTTGTGAGGAAATCATCTTTAACTGCGTCACCCAGCTCGATATCACGCTCACTCTTGGTTTTGGTGTCCTTCCTTCCAGAAGGCTACTCTTTTATCTGTGTATTTTTAAACTGGCTTTTGCATAAGCATTTTACGTGATAGAAGGATTGTTTTACGTGTATCATCAGGGAATTTCTCTAAAAACAATCATAATATTATTACGTGACAAGTGATCAAAATCCTAGCTAATTCGTTGTGGTGACGACTTTGTCGTGGTCAAAAATTCTTAGTTCCTTTTGAAAAGTGTTAGAATTTGTTGAAATGATGATCTAATTCCGGTAAGTTGTTTCTTATACATAATTAAACGCGGCGATTAACCTTATTTTCCTTTTTGATAGAAAGACTCTCATTTTAAGTTCACCATCAGTTCATTAATTTTAATTCAATTCGTTCCATGCTAATATGGCTGGAGTATTGAAGATTGAAGAATTGATTAGGCATGCATACTTTCATTCCAACTGGGTGCTATAGTTTAAGCTTAATTAAGCAGGTGTGTTTGGTATAGGTACGGAGTATGCAAGCAAACACTGCAGAAGCTTTTAATGAATAAATAATTTCAGCTTTGCAAACATTGTTCACATCTAACAAGCCATCAAGCATCGATTTCTTTACGCATTTCGAAGGATGCTTGGAATTTTGCGTAGTTACTCGAATTCTGTGCATGCTTTATACTTTGCTCACATTCGCATTGCTCTTGCCTTTTTAAATATTTTATCAACTTCATTATTAATAATAAATCAAAAAATGTGAAACGTAAACTGCCGAAATACATTGGACTTTTTTTTAAAAATCTGATACAAAGTTTAATTTTTTGTAGTACAGTACAAGCACTACTACTACCACTATAGTCAAACTGATCATATCACTACAATTTATGTTCCTGGCGTTTGCTTAAGCTTGCTTCTCACATTTTTAATCCTGGTCTAAGCTGTGAGCTGGCGAAGCATGCGAAGCGAAGTGGTAAAAATATTTTCATAATATTTTATCAAACCGAAAAAAGGACTGGACCGGCGTAGCAGAGCTATCACATTGTAAGCTTAATCTGACACCAAAAACGAAAAGCTAAAGTTTTTTTTTATGCTGGGTGGAATGAATGAGACACCGAAACCAATATCATTTCCTATTTCTTTGCATCTTTCCGCGTTCTCCATTTTCTCATTATATTTCCCAAGGCGCGACCACAGCATGAAGTAAAATTCATTTTCTCCTAGTCAACGAGACAGGTTGGTGGGCATCGACGAGACGAGAGACCACTTGCGATGAGGCCTAGGCTTTTTACCGTTGACGAGAATGAGTGACCACTTGATCCATTTCCTTTCGTGAATATGTATTTATTTCCTGTGTGTATCCTTTCAAGCTCATCGAAAATCCTCGTGCAATGCGCGAACGATATTCAATTTTAATATGAACAATATTTTGTCAAAGAAATGATGACAGTAGAAACCGGTCGTTTGTTGACGCACTACGGCTTGTGTGCGGGTTTTTAAAGGATTTGTCCATGAAAGCTTCGAAAGGGATACAAAAAAGATAGCTTAAAACAGACTTTTTAGCTGGAGAGGAAAAGAGAGGCACCTAAAATAGCAAGCTAGTATTTGGCACGATAATGGTGAGGTAGACGAAGGACTAGCCAAGTCAGACACTTCGGAAAAGTACTAACGAACTAAAAAGTGTGTGCGTGGAAAATCCATGTTTGGTATATGAGAAGCAAATCAGTTACAAAAAAAATAACAAAAAAAGTAATAGTTCTTCCCCCGATCTCCTTGCCAAAGAACAAACAACTGATGACATGCGTTTTTAGTCACTGTAAAGAGAAAGGGCATAACTAACTAGAAATAAATTGGCGGAGTTTCTGCTTCCACTTTATGTGAAACATGAGATGGTATTGCATACAAACATTTGAGATCAGTTTGTTATAACCACAACTTTCTCCAATATCGCTTCTCTGTGTTTATTATTATTTTGGAATGGTGGAAATCTTTATGAAACTTCCTCTGTTCTGTTCAGTTCAATTCAGTCCCACTTTGTGTTTACCCTTGAAACATATCATCTCAAGTAGAGTGGGTGGGTAGTAGGGCGAAATGTTGAAACAAGCAGTTTTTGTCCACCACTTAGTGGGAAAAGGAGTCTGGTGCTGCCTCATGGTGTCTCATTTCAAGTGTATGTACCTCTATTCACAAAATAATACAATGATAAATTGATACCGTTCATTTGAGCCAACTAATATGCAGCAGAAGAGAGAAACTTTTGTGTGGATGGACGAATGAATACCACAAAATACGTATCGTACGAACTCATTATTTTGGCATTGTGCACACTACACTAAACTCGTGTGTGACTAATTGAAATTCGTTCGTCCAGTGAGAAAAAGTATCATGAATTTTCACTATTGCGAGGGTACATAAAAATAGTTGTCTTATGTTACCTTACCATGAATAGAAATGACGGAAGACAAATGTTTTTAATGCCAGTGTAAATAGTGGCAGCTCAGAAAAGGAATACGAACGAATTATTCTCCCACCGGAGCGGGGCAAACAGATGCATTGTTTGCATTAAATTAAATCATGGCGTTGTGTTCTTGGGAACTAAAAAGTGCATTCGCTTGCTTGCATTGGGGAAGGGGAAAAAGTAATAGAACGTGCTTGTTATGGCTCATTACACCGGTCATTTCTACACCTTCCATTGTGACGACAATTGTTTTGCTGGTGTAAGTAGTGGTTTCGTGAAAAATGTGAAAAGCAGCCGGTGAAAAATTCACTTGCCCTGTGAACCAAACCATATCCGTTCTGAAGAGGCTCTAATATGCCTCTAACTCTGTCCAGTCCAAATCCAAACTCAGCAGCATTCTTTTCGTAGTGCTTGCTTGAGCTGAAGCTTGCGTCAGTATTTTTGGTGTACGACATATTGCTTTTTGCATGGAAATTACTTTTTGGAAACATGTCTAACGTTCTTTTCGGTTGTTAGTTTTTAGAGCTGCTCTTTCTCAGATCTTTTGTTCTGAAAATACGAAGATAAAATATTGCCCAGGCACTTGGACCATTTAGACATTTTTTGGAGTGGACAAACATTTATCCTTTGTAACTTCGTTCTCTGCATGTGCCTCTTTATGTGTGTGTTGTGTGCGCGCGCAAAACTTGAATGATCTCAGTTTTCTTCGCTAACAAAGTAGAAATTTCATTTTCATAAAACACAAAGAACCGCCGCATTTACTCTCTAGTGATGCAGATGGTGTAATCGTAGATGTTTTTAACGTTAGTGATAGTAATAGTAATAATGATACTAGAAGTATTAACGGCCATAATGCAATCCCTTCCTAGTAGTGAAAGTAATAGTGAATAATAATAAGTGTAAGTAAGTAGTTTACCCTCGTGTACCTTGTCGTCCTCATTTGCTTCCTTCTGCATACCACCACTTCCGCAAAAGTAGTGACTGCAACTACGCGTGTGTGTGCTTGCGTTTATGAACGTGTCTGTCCTTGTCTCTAGCATGTGGTACTGAGGCTCACTGCCTTGTCATCTTGTCACGATATCAAAGATTTTTTTTCCTTCCAGTGGAAAAATGGACTCGGAGCTTCAATTTTTTTTTTTGCTACTACTCATGTGATATATGTTTGATTTGATGTACTACCGTTACTACAACTACAACTTTGCAATTCCTATGGTTTTTCCATTTTTGAACAAACCTATAAATCTTATGTGGCAATAAATTAGTTTGGGAGAGTGAGATCCAAACAGCCCGTTGTGGAGATGTGAAATTGACACATGTTTCCGAGCTGGACTATCCGGACGCAGACCCACCGTGCCATTTCTGCTGTGAACAAGCCTCCACAGCCATCCACGACGCGTCTCGTCTACAAATCGTCAGTGGAGGTAAGTGAGAAATTAATTTTCTTCAATGTCCAACATAACAGCATCTTGAATATTACATGCAATACTGATCTGAAGTTATCTTTTTATATTTCATTTGCCCTAGTGGTTTGCACGTTTGCAAATGTTTAAAATGGGAGTGTTTGAAATTTCGAACCAACATTGAAACATTATTTTTTGATTTGATGAGTAAAATACTACGAGTTGTAAGCGGTAACGGTTTTGGTATGGCTTGGCATAGCAAAAGAGGAAGAGTTCACTGATGCAAAGTCCACAGAATGATGAGGAAAATTAACAATCCTGGACTTGGTATCGACATTATTCAAGAAGTACAAATGTATTCATAGTATTTATGTAGGATTCGAATATTTGTCTGCATTTCCTCATCATCATCCCTAATCACTCATAGTCAGTCGGATCCGATCATCAACACTTGGCATCGCCATGAATAAGAGAGAAAGTACATAATGCGGTGTTTTGGCAAAGCTGGAAGGAAAACCAAAAACAAATTTGCATTTGCTCACTTGAAATGTCTGTGGATGAAGCGTAGTAGCTCACCAGTTCAGCTCGGCATTCTATTTTTAGGCTGAGAGCTGGGCCAAAGACTTCTCTAGAATCATATCCGTTTGATCATTCATGATTGTGATCACTTTTCCAGCGTGTACCTATCATTATAATTTTCAAGATTTTAATTTGTTCGTACAGCCTGAGTGGTTGAGAAAAAAAGTTGGCGGTGATGAAGAAGGAGAAAAAAAACTTCCAGCTTTGATTAAGAAGTTCGGCTTGGCTTTTAAACACGTGTCAAAAGCAGTGAACCCATGTTTTTGAAGCAGAAAGACTTAAATAAACTTGGAAGGAAGGAAAGCTAAAACATTCTGCGAAATAAAAAAAAATATATATATATATATTGAAAGTTCACAAAGGCGTTTTCTAAGTTATCGAAGAAAAAACTTGTGTTGAAGGGGACGTCAACAATACTCCGTTTGAAAACAGTAGGGAAATCCATGTATGTTTTGGCCTGAAGGCTGGTGAATATTTTTCAATAAGGGCAAAAGGGCGAGGAAATGACAAGTAATGTCAGATTTTTAGCTTGCACAACAATCATCCGATGACTGAATTGGAATTTTCTTCATTTCCTTTGACTACCGTTGGTATTGGAATTTTTCTACTTGCTTTAAGTTTACATGCTCGTGTTAAACTTTCTCCTTTTAATTATGGATTGCAAAACCATTCTAATAAGATTTCTTAAGACTTTTCATAATCCAGTTTGAACGTTTCGCGATAAGTTATTGCAATAGGAAATAGAACTATTAGAGATTGTTAATGAATCCCCAGTAGTCTGTCTGGCAATGATTGACGTAGATTCATGCAATTATAATAGTGCTCTTGTACGCAGTTTCCTTTCGTACATACTCGTAATACTTGGCCGTAATATCATGTAAGTACAATAGTACTTCAACTGAGAGCCCAAAAACTAAGCAAAAAATTGATCGAAACTAACGATAAATACCAACCAGATTGGTCCACCATTCTTTTTTTTCACTGCTGGGATTCTTTCGAGTCGTTTGAAATTCAAACACCCGTTCGATTTTGAACTGATGAATATGTGTTTCCACAAGATCATGTGCAATACTTATTAAATCATGAAAACAAAAGCTTTAGGTACGAGTTTAGTAAGTATATTCATGCAAGGAAAAATCTAAACTTATTCATTGTTCACTTATCCTTAAAATATCCATAGCAGTTTACACTTTATTAATGACATGCATATCACGTACATGCCATGAAACTTGAAACGATAGCCGATGAAATTCTATTTCATTTCCGTAATATTATAAAGACCTAACGAAACGAAATCAACCAGGAACAATGTAAAATATTTTGCAATGTTTATGAAAATTACGAGGAATTAGAAAGTAAACGAATAAGCTTTGTTTCGATATTGTAGGTTCCACTTAATCTTGCTTACCCCTTTTGGTTTGTAGACTGTATTCTACACAAATAAAGTTCCCATCTGGTAATAATTGTGTCATTGAATGCAGTAATAAATTACTCCAAAAAAGCTCCGAAAACAGGAAAAGACGATTACTAACACGGTACAAGATGAGAAATCAATTGGTTTAAAATTAAATCTAACGTAGAAAATTTTGCGTCACACGTTTCCATTATTAATAAACAATAACTGCAGTTGTTGCTTAAGTTGTATGAATTGGATGTTTGAAAAAAAATACTTCTCTTACTTTACGACTTATTTTTGTTATAAAATGGCTAACTATTTATATCTCTCTATCTCTACAAGTGCTTTACGGTAGTGGGGAAAAGCAGTTTTCCATTGTGAACTGAATGTGATAATGGGAAAGTCAGTGGGGAAAAAGCAAGTGTGTAATGTGCAAACAGGATCTTTGTTTACCCTCCACTCCCTTCTCGGCCCCATCAGGGCACTTTATGCTTTCTCAGTCAGTCACATAAATACATACACTGACTGATCAAAAAAGCAAGAAAGGCTGGGCTTGGTTTTCACAGTTCCTTAAAATTATTACTCTACAATGCATTCGGATTCGGACATGTAAATGTGAAAAGAAATTAAGCAGATTCTAAAGTGCTGTGAACTTGGCCGCAAGAGCAACTTGATAGCATTTAAACATTAGTCATGTAAAAGGAGTAAGGGCCCGGGCTCACTCCAATTCTTGTCTTTGAAATTACAAAGGAGGTCGCGCTAAACAAGAAACTTTTTTCATTACAATGAAAAAAAGAAGAAAGACGAGGCTTTGAAGTGAGCTGAATAAGGCACATACGCACTATTCTTTTCTCATTCTCTTTCAATTCAAATGTATAATAGGAGTTGTGTTGTAAAGAATGGGGAAAATAGAAATAAACTAAGCACATTTTGAACCAGAGTTTAATGAATGCATGAAAGTATTACTTATCAGCATTCATTACCTACTACGAAGACGCTCCACATTGTCGCATATATTGAATGAGCATGTCAACTACACGCCCAGTTATCATTCATTGGACACGAACAATTCCTCTTCGAGGATGAAAAAAAAGTCCTACCTTTTTTATATGTATATTTTTTATGGAGTCGGACTAGTTACGCACATCTTGAAAGTGTTCTTTGTTGAGTTAAAAGAAAAACGAAATGAGAAAATAAAACGCAAATTAAAATGGTTTCTTTGAAATTAAAGTTTGACGTCACTTCATATCATTTCATATCACAAAGGACGTGGGCCAAAGCTGGAGGGGGATGCATAAAAAAACTCATCGTCTTATCTTTGTTTCAACTCTCAATTTTAAAACAAAGAAATTTCATTAGAGAAATGAAGCTCAATTATGAAAATTAACCCGCATTTGCGTTTTTTATTGTTATTTTTTGTTCCTTTGGCAGATTTTTATCGTGTGTTTTTGAGATTACAAATTTGAATCTAAGGGTCCCCGATATGCTTTTCCCAAGACATGAGTTTGAATTAACATAAATTCTTCTTTATACTTAAAATTAAATTATTGTTTACCATGAAAAGACCGTAAGGTGATGGTGATGGTACGTCGTTTTCCCCTACTTTTAACCACATGGATGCTACGTAAAACTTTGTACATAACAGAGAAAGTTCACTCATCTTTTAAAATTGGACGACGTAGCAGTTTCTCTCGTCTCTCCAAAGTAACCCTCATTGGATTTCTTGTTTTTTTTTTCTTAAAATACGAAGCTGTTTTAATATTAAAAGTTACACTTTATTATCCTAGTCAGACATTATTTTCCCTGAAAAGAGCGAGACATGACCTCATAAAATGTAGGTACGTAGAAAAACAAAGTTTTGAAATTTCTACTAAGGTTTTTAAATGGAGATAATAACATATCTAACTTTCTAATACAAATACATGCTTATTTTTAACAAGACTTGAATTTGTATTTTAAATATTGGATTCGGTGCAGCATGAAATAAACTGCTTCATGTCATAAAGTTAATGCGTTCCTTCTGTGTTTTACAACTACTTACTACTGTTAGACGAAAACCTTTCTTCACTGACTTAGGTACCCCGGACCTTATTACACACATCAGTAATTTATATACTTCAACGGTTTTTGGATTTGCTTATGAAGTAGCCTTTTACAGAGATAAGTAAACCAGAAACACATATTCAACATTGTTGTTTTCACGAAACTCTTCTAATTAATACTGAACAAGATTTGACTCAACTTTGCAAAGTTTTACAAAGTGAAAATTCGTGTATTTTGCACAAAAAATATATGATTATATCAAATGCTTTGGGGTTGATTATGCAAATGAGAAAATTTTAGTTGAAAATGTCGAGAATTCCTCTGAACAAGATACACAATCACTTCTTCTTCAACACACCCATGCAATTCATATCTACTATAGCGATAGGGCAAAGGACTAGCAAATCTTAAATGTTTTTTTTTAATTGGTAGAGGGTTTCGGCTAAAGGGATAAATACAGGAGATAAATGTAGGTATATAAGTACTGTACACAGTACATAAGTGAAAAGTATTCAAATACATAATGTGTAATTATTGGGCAAACTCTCTATACAAATACGTGGTTCAAATACGTTATATTCATGACGAATAAGTCTCTAATTTTCAAACTAGTTCTTATAAATATATTATAGTTCATAATTCGGCCAGCAACTAGTTACGTTGAGTTAGTTTTATGCCATTCATGAATTAAGTAAAAATGTAGTATAAATAATACGGACGGATGTAGGTACAGATAGATGCTTATTATTTTGAATTACAGCACTTAAATGACACTGAAACCTAATTTCAAATTATGAAAATATTCGCTCAGTTACTTTTAAGCAAAGTAATTGAAATGTAACAAAAATTCATGTGTCGTTTCTCTTTTGTGTGGTTCTCGCAGTCAGTGCAAAAAAGATCAAAAGAAAGGAAAAGAGAAGGAAGTATGTAATAAAAAAGTGTTTGTTTTTCCTTTTTAATTTTCCGCCTGAGGCAATGTATTTTTTTCATGTTTCTGTTTCATTCCACACACGGTTACTAAGAATATTTGTGTAATAAAATGTACTTTTGTACTGCTTAAAACTTATGTATTTTTAGCATTAAAAACTTGAACGAACAAAACGATACTAAGAATATATTTTTGTGTTGCGTTTTCTCGCTTTTGATGTTACTTATTCTCATTTTGCAATATGAACGTTGATGACGGTTGCTCACCAGTAGGCTCTGTCAGCATTTATTTACTTTTTATTTTATCATGCTGTGAGCGGTAAGTAAACTGAGTGGGGACATGAATTTTAGTTGGAGTCGCGCTGGGATTGAAACTCGCACAAAGAAATGAAATGACGAATTGAAACAATGACAAAAACATAAGAGACGAGGGAAAATGTAGATACATCTTTGTGACTGGAACAAAATACACGGAACCGGGTAACTTCTCTAGGTATGTCTCGCCACACACTGACATGGCGTGCTTTCCCAAACCTCCGCTGTTGGCTGGTAATAACAAGCACAATAAAGATTATCATGGCTCATATCTACGATATTATTTCAGTCCATTCTTTCTCTGATGGCTTTTTTTGTGAGAAGGGGAAAAATATCGTCCGCTCATTTCTGAATTAATCAAATGTAAGTATCGAGTGTTGTAACATTTTCCCAGGCATCTTACGTGCTACCCACAATCAGAGATGCTTATCTTCCTGGGATATTGTTATGCCATTGTTCCAACGCTTCTTTGCGAAACGCATTATTTGACCTGCTCTCCTTAAAATTCCGAGTCGAGAAGAGGATTGATTGAATTCATTGTAACGAAGAACATTCACTCTGGCCAAAAATGTTCTTTGGTTTGAATGTCCTTATTCTCATTCTTCGTTTGGATGTCCCTGAGAAATGAAGGAAAGCCTAGAACTGGATCGAATCGGAAGGGGAAAATAAATAGAGCAAATATTAAACTGCAGTATCGTCTTCTTTTTTCCCCAGATGAAGACAATGATGATGATGTTTTGTGAGCAAATATTCACTTTTTGTTTCAAATATCAAGAAAAATGAAGACAAAGTGGCCATTTCTAGTAGCGAACGATATCTATGCCAATGCCACGTATAAATAATATGTATCTAAAAACCGCTTTTCTTTTTGTGAAGGGAGAATCTACAAAAGTTGTCTTCCTGCATTTTATGTACACTTTATCCACTTTTTCAAAAGTGGTTGGGAATGCTAAGGAAGAGTACGAAATTCGTTTCAAGTGTATCCGCAAACCATGATGAAAACAATCAAGTTTTCCTTCTTACATTCCGATTTATATTATTTATCTTCCCTGCGTTTTATGGAGATTGAGAGAGCTTTATTAAATTATATATTGGCTCATAACATACAGATTTTTTTAGGCTTATGTTTGATCAAACTCGTGGATTTTATTTGTCGATTAGCTAGATATATTGTGGTTTTACGTTTGTACAGTAAAAAAAATATTTCTATTTTGAACAGGCTTAGTTCGCAGTAGAGATGGAAGTACTCGAAGCGGATCAGCACCTTACATCAACCTACCCTCACCAAATGTACAAGCCGAGGTAAGCACACTGACTCTTGTTTTCTAATTTTTAAACTTTCCTAAATGTCCTTTCAAATTCCAATAGGTTCATTTTTAGTATAAAAAAACTTTGAATTGAATACGGGCAATTTTCTTGAGAGATTTTTCATTGTCCAACCACGTCGACACACGAAGATACCGTTTCTTGTCATACATTTCATTTCTCTAGCTGAATATGTACAAATCCCGTTAAAGAAAAGATTTAGTTCTACCTTAAGCTATCGATCAAAATATGATATGACAGTTTTAGAGAGCAGAAAAAAGAAAAAAAAACTTGATATTTGGATCGTCTTACTTTCTTTTGGGGCAGGTGTCTTCACATTCTCTTAGGTTTCTTACTCTTCCCTCACAAAAGAAAAAAAAACTTTTTTTTGGTTACGCCTGATCCAATGTGACAAGAAAGAGGGCGCAGAAATGAAAACTTTGTAAAAGTTTATTCGTTTTTCGAAAATGGAAATGATGAAATATGAAAAGCGAAAGCTGTCATTTTATTTTTGTGTACCATCACACGGAAGAATTGTGTATCAGTAAAACTGAGAGTAGCAAGTTTATGTGCGTCTTCCGCGGCTTCTTATGCGTGTGTCCTAGTAAAGTACGGAGAGTTATCGTCATCATTTATAGTTGAACTTTAGTGACAGTGCATACTTTAAAAATTTGCACGCTTTTTTACAATCCAACTTCAATAAACCGGGTAGAAGGGGGAGAGTACTTATGAGTAAACCGAAATTCCCAAGAATGTGTTGCCTGTAATTACATACAATGTATTCCCTACGTTACACTATGGAGGAAAGAGTGAGGATAAGGCTAACACGATAGAGAAATAAGAAAATGAAAGAGTGTGCTGCATTATTAACCTTTGGCTAAATGGGAATCGTCCTTTTTATGCACTACTGCCTTCTCCATATTAGATTTTTTTAGTGTACGGAGTAGTGTCAGAGATGAGGTTAGTGATGAGGATGATGATGCCTCATAAAATATTCTCAACTTCCTTCTTGTCATACTTTTATGGGATATGTAGCATATTGACAATAAAGGCTAAAAATATGGGCAAAAGGAGAAAGCAAAGTAAAGCTGGGAGGAAGTTATAAGCAAAGCAAAGGAGGAAAAGTTATTTAAAACGTTTTTCCTCTCTTATACTGAAAAGGAAATTACCTTTTTTTTCTAACTTTGTAGTTTTTCAACTTATCTGACTTTTTTGCACTTGGCACGAACTTATTGCCACTTTTAAAAGTAAAAAGGGAAAACGAGAAAATTGTGTCTGAGAAAAAGTTGTTTTGATTATGTCCTTTCAGTAGAAACAATATTCCGGGTAGACCACTTCAAACAGGAAAAATATATCAGTGAAATAAATTACTTATCCAGCGTGTTTGCAAGCTTCATTTGAGATGGGTGTAGTGAAGTGAGAGTGGTGTTGGTAGTTCGAAGAATAACGAATACGGCCAGGCTTCCGCAGATTGTACATCTACTATTTCATCCATGGTACATCTACCTACCATGCATTTCATTGTTGACTCTTAATCTTGCGCTGTACTAATGAAAAAAAAATTATTTTCTTCTCATATTACTAATATATCCCAGTTATATGTAGTTACAAATAAGAGCAAGAAAGCCAGTTCAGTTTGGCATTGACTTTCCCTTATTATTATTACATATACTTTCTGAAGATATAAGTATGCTGGAAAATGGTGCAGTAACGGGGAAAACGAGTCAAAAAATACTTGCCAGGTTTCAATTCAAAACGTGGTTTTGCTGTTCCGAATGAAGCCTCTCATAGTTTCATGCGAATTATGGAGAAACGAACTTTCCCAAGCATCATGCTAGCTTAAGGAAGTGATCGAGCTCAAAATTTCTTTCCCTGTAGTCAGTTTGGCTGTCCCGTGGAAAGAAACATAAAGAGAACATGAGATAAGATGGCTAAAATAAGATGCACACGCATCACCTCACATTTTTCCTCGAAGCATATTCCCCTCACACGAGGAACGAAACGGAATGGAAAGACGTTATTGGCATGGAAATTTTTGTGAAAAGGAGATGGACCAAGCAGCTAGAATACTAATGGGAATAAAGTTACATTCAATATGAAAACGCGAACTAATTTTTTTGTTCTTTATCAGCAGCATCACAACAAAAGAGATTACTGCTGAAATGCGCATACATATTTTCTTAGTAAAAATATGTTTGTACTTCCAAATCGGATAGGAAATTGAACGTCTTGCAAACACTCTTTAATGTATGTCTCAGTCTTATTGATAACAAGAAAAAAATGCCTTGCTTCCTACAGTTTTGTATGTTTCGTGGATGTAATGATGAAACAAAAGGATTTTGCATTGTTGTGTTTTTTTTTTAAATTTACCTTTGGTTTTGAGGAAAAAGGTGAAGACTCTGTCAATGGCCAAGATTGGCTCGTTCGTTCAAATTCAGTCCTATAGGCTACAGTAAAAGGTATTACTGAAAATATCTGGCTTTACTGTGCTGTGTCCAAATAAAGCTTTTCCCATTTTCTTTTTCATTGGAATCCTCCTGATGGTCTTATTTTCCTTCAAATATCAAAATAGGCTTTGTTTTTTTTTCTGCTAAAGAAAGCCTGCTTTTTCTTGAGATCTTCAAAGAGGAAACCCAGTTTTTTACGTTTCTATTCATGTTGAATATATGGCAAAATTTGAGAATAATGTGTGTTGCAATACTCACATTGGGTAAATAGAAGTAGTCTTCATCATATATTAAAATCACGATTACTTTACCCCAATCGCGATTACTTATTGTTATTTTTTAAAATTTAGGTATGCAACGTAAAATGATGGGCAAAATAGGTTTAGAAAGAAGGTGGGCCATTATTCACATGGTTTACGATGATGATAATAATGATAGCTGCTGAGCTGAACGCTTGCCACTCAGGACATTATTGAGTGGCTTTCGCTTCATTTAGGAGAGCAAATAAGCTTAAAGAGTAAGCTCCTACAATGCATCCTTTGTTTGACATCTCCAACTTTTGAATGTAAGTGATTTCTACAAAACAGAGCCCACTAACAACCGAGAAGTCAGGGTTGTTCTTGAATCTGCTTACTTACCACAAGCGACGAGTACGCAACAAATCCAAATGCTGTGTGATTCAAGCCTAAACTAAAGTTTTCATTAGAATAAAGGTGCTTATTATATTTGTTTGTAGGATAAACGTTTTGTTAGATTCCCATGGAACAGGGCACATCCCATTATTAATAATACAGCAGAAATGGATGAAAATGATAAGAAGTTCTAGATTTTCTGTCAGCCTTCTCTTCGCATCACTTCATTTCCTCCTTTCGCAAAATGTTGTACGTATACTATTGTATTATAAGCTTATAAATAAGCTTCGATACTGATAGTGAGGTAAAGAATGTGCTTTTCCCTGCTTTCTCCAAACTGTTTGGTCTGACGTTTTTCCTGTTATTGTTTGTCCGAACGATGCCATAAGTATTGTATTTTACTTTGCTGCCGAAGCAGTGTGTGTTTTCTCTTAACATTCCTGGAGACTTTCGTTACACGGCGGGGGTGCATACATGGATTGACAGAAAACACGAGCTTTTTTGATCAAGGAGGAAAAGGTAGCTGGTCTTGCTGTCTATTTATTACCTCCAATAAATTGATAGAATATATAAATAAACTCTAGTTTTGTAACGCTCTCCACATGCTTTCCCGTTTGTTTACGTGATGTAAATCTCTATTTTAAGCGGATATGGTGGGTGAATCTTGAAATTTTCTCTAGAAAATGATGCTGTGTGTGTGTGTTTTCTTTTGTTTTAAATTTGAAAGAGCCAAGTGTCAATATGAAAGCTCAAACCTCAGTGATTGATATTTTCTACGGTAGTTTATTTGGCGATTGGTCTAAACTTGCATTGACCTCCTTCATCATCATCAGCAAACACGAACGATGTAGTTGCTTCTGCTACTGCCACGTCCAACCGAACAAGTCACAGCACCCTGCATCGTCGTTATTATCACTGGCATGGCGTGCAATAGATTTTTCTTCTTCCATGCTTTTTTTTGTATTTCGTACCTCTCCGTGATTGGTAACTTTAATCATAAAGCTGTTAATACAGCTGTAAAGACGTAGCTGAGGAAAAGGGTTAAATACGAAAAAGATGTTCTCAGAATACTGTC
>JAHZMX010006750.1:0-11629 GCA_027743895.1 Seira musarum | reverse complement strand
CAAGAATCCGGTGCCAATAATACTAGTGCCAAACAAATAGTGCCAAAAATAACCAACCCGATTATACAAGCATTAGACGACGTATTTGGCTGGGTTTGGCTCCATCAAAAAGAAAATCGGTGTAGTTCTACTAGGCACGTAAATTCTTAGCTAAATTAATACATAGCTTGTCTTCACTCACAGTATGGAATATTGCCAAAAAAGAGTTACTCAACCCATTTCGTGTCAATTATCTATTTTGTTGTCGCGTGATTTGCGTCTTTTATTTGAAAATTAATTAATATCTGTCATGGATATGGATAGGAATTTAATATGAATAAGTAGAAAAAATCTAAATTGTTATATTAACGCAATCAAATTAATGTCGGAATAGGAAAATCCAATTACCGGTCATTCGCCAAATGTAATTTAGCTAAGTAAATGACGCACACGCCTTTTTTAGGGCAAACAAAAGCGTTGTTACATCTACAGTTGCGTAGCTAAAAGCCAAGGAAAAACTGAGGAAAAAACGAAGATTGTTTAAGAGGGACCTGAAACTTTTTAAATAAATTATCACAAGCTTGAATCCCACTTAAAACTCAATGACGTTTTGCTAAAGGCCGTTACAAAACTTCTAAACTAACAGCTGTACCCACTCCCTTAAATAATTTTGAAAAGATCTTTCGCGGTTCCAGTCAGGTGTTTAGATAAATATTGAGTTTTGAACCTGACATTAATAACTCCTAAATTACTTAAAAATTTTACAATCCACAGAACGTTTCCAGCAGCAGAGAACCTATTTGCTCCAGATTTTAGATCAATTGCTGGTGTTTTTCAAAATTCATCGATCATGCGGGTTGACACATGTAAATCAATTTCCTGCTGATAGTTGAGCCACAAAGTTAATCAGATTGATGGAAAACAATCCTCTGGAAGTGCTAGCTAATCAGCTTTGAAACAATTTTGATCAGTACTCAATTACGTGGAGTGCGGAATAACCGCCGCAGTAAACAAAGCTGATTAAATGTGTAATTGCTTCAAAATTGTCCTACTTTTTCACAGAATTTTCCTTCATTTGGTTTTGCGAAGAAGGTTTAAAAAAAGTTTTGAGACCATTTTGTACTCAAAACAACGTACATGAAGTTTAGATTTTAAAAAACAAATAAACATGTTCCAAGTAAGGCGTGCTTATTCAACGCCAGTGATAATTCCCTTGCTGCTAACAACTTTCTCCTATTCAGTGAGATGTTTAGCTGATACTGATCGCATTGTAAATCTTGAAGCTTTTCTTAAAAAATTTGGGGATCACGCATTAATTCACATAACAGATTTCCAGTTCACAAATTTGGGTCCACTCACAATTCCTGTTGTCTTGCGTCAGTACATTTTATTTGAATATTATCTCATAAGTAAACCCATGTGTTACGGAATTCGCGATTTAGAGAAAATTAGGCAAGACTCTAGCAAAAAATTTTCTTTTGTTACTGAATATGAATACGAAGAGGGAGAAGAATTTGTAATGCCCAAGCCACTGTGTTACCATTCGCACGTGGTTTGTGCAATGTATGATTGTGTTCGGATTAATCATGCAGGTTTTCTCCGAAACATTAGGCCTTTTCAGTATGTGGTGCAAATTGATTTATTTCCTCCTTCCTCACTGCTAAACAGAGATCCGAAGAGAGGAAACTACGGAAAATCATGGCGACAATTTGCACATATTTTTCAGGATGGATACCATTTTTCTCGTAGCACTTCTATTCTAAAGGTTTTAATTTTAAACCAAACAACTGTAAGCGATCCTCTTAGTTTGCAGAAAAAAATGGCAATTTGGATCTCCAGATCAGAACATGGGTTAGCGTTTTGTACATTTTTTTGAAATATTAGTGGTTTTGTATTAGTGCCGGTTCATATTTGAAGAAATTTATAGGCGTGTACAATTAATGTTTTTTACTCATTTTGTCACTTTCTTTTCAGAGACTTTTCGCCACGCACCGGTTTTCTTTTGACTACAAGAAAGGACGACGGATTTATATCAATCACAAATTTGTATGCAGTCAAACTGTGCAGTTACTGTTTGCAAAGGACTTTCGAGGATAACCCAAATCCAGCGGAAGTGGCTACAGTCCATTTCAGCAAAAACTTTGCCAACCTAACTTGGAGTTCTTTGGGAGACCCCACCCAACACTTTACGGAAGGTCAGACAGAATGGGATTTGGAGATTAGCATTCCATCAAATATTAGAACAAAGCTTTTACAGCAGTCGCAATCGTTCATTTCATTTGGGGAAAAAGCAAAAGTAAATGCAGAAGCATTGAGGAAAATCAAATATGATTTTCTTACATCATATTTCATGGTTTTTCAGGAGATTGTAATGGGTAATCACACAATTAAGAATTCGCGTAATTATCGTTTAGAAACCATATCGGTCCAGTTAGAACTCCAAAAGCCGGTTTTCAACGAACCAATATTTCCCATTACTTACGAAGCTTTATCATTCGTTAGTTGTGGAAAACCTCATCGTTCTCCGTTAGCATTTACTGAGCTTTTTTCAGTCTTTGACGTCGCAGTTTGGTTGGCTATATTGCTCTTTATTTTGGCCATGTTCCCACTAGTTAGCGTTCTATTTCATGAAGCAATTAAAATAATTGGCCTTCACAGGTATCCTACAAATACAGGTAGAACTCTAAAAGCATATTATGTAGGAGACGGTATCCTTCGTTCGTTCAAACTGCTACTTGAACAAAGTGACCCATTCACTACAAGCCACACTGATATCTTATCAATGCGTTGGATAATTGCTAGCCTACTTCTTGCAGGGATAGTTTTGAGCAATGCATACAAACACAAAAACGTTTACAACATCATTGCACCGAGGCTCAACAAACCGTACACAAGTATTGAGGAATTGGTAAACGATTCGTTTAAAATTTACACAAGGCTTGGTCCGATCTCAAACGATGCTGCAAATTACTATTTAGCTAATGATGCGGGATGTGAACTATATTTCTTTAACAGGGAAGACAAAGACGCAAACAATAACGTAACAGCCTCCTACCGTCATGAAATATACACCGCACTAAATTGTACATTGAATATTTTGCTCCACATAAGTTTTGGAGGATGGCCTTCCGATTGGGATGCAATCGTTATTGAAAGTGAGGTAAATAGCTATCATTGGTCCGGAAAATACGCGTATCAAAAATTAGACGTTCGATACGCATTAGGTAAAAATCCATATAATCAGTATCATCCAGACAAAACGGCAAGAAAATCGTACTTATTAGAACACACAGAACTACTGCCAAGCACGTTTGACCTTCTCACAAATGTTTGGCATGCGTTTAATGAATTGAAAGTTCCAAACTGGAAAGAGTTTCTAGAAACAGAGGAGCAAACAGCGTTGTACAACGAACTAAAGAAATGCAATAAACAGGCATTGGTTCTACCGAAATCATACTGTCACCGTTATGCCCGAAAACTTTTCAAAGATTTTGGGAATAAGTATTCCGATATTTATGTTGGCAAAGTACCCGTGATTGAAGTAAGTCAAAATCTCTATTTCCAAATGCGTTTAGAGCAAAATATACGTCGAAAAATGTTTGCATTTGAAGAGCAAGGGATTTGGTTGAAATGGAAAAGATTCATTGACTTTGATAGATTGCAGACGAGAGTAACTGAATTTGTCGCCCCTTCGTTAAGTGGTAATGCTATAATAATTTTCACTGCGGCTGCATTTGGCCACCTAATTGCTGCTCTCACTTTTATCCTTTTCGATTCTGCACTAAGTCTTTATTATAAAACTGAAGCACTGAAAGCCTTTGCTAGCGGCCGTAAGTTACTGACGGGACTTGTTAAGAACGAATTCAGCTGTGGAAGCATTACAAAATTTGTGAAGTCGTTGTTTTCTATGACAACCGAAAATATCAGGTTAGGTTTGATTAGCTTACACACTCACAAGGTTACCCGCAATGATAAAGCGGGCCTTCAAGTCACGGGTAGGGATATTAATAATATGGTGGTAAAAACACATTAACTTTGTTTAATGCCGCGGATTATCGACCATGCAAACACTTGGATAATTTTGAAAACCGCAATGTTGACATAGCTTACTGTGTTGGTATAATTGCATCTGACAACTCGTTGGTTTGTTTCTGTAAAACTATATATTACAGTGTTACAAAAAAGTTCTCTATAAGGTACACTTGCTTGGTACGGTTTGGTTTTACAGTAATTTATTTTTTTCACCTTAAGCCAAGAGAAATTCAATAACGGATATTGCTTAATATAAACGCTATTCAAACATTTGTAATCATCACTGGAGAATAAAGGAACATATGATTAATAAAAAAATATTCAATTATCAGCTACAATGAATAAAAATAATGTTTTTTATGAGGACGGGACTTAATTAATAAGATTTTGTTTATTTGACTTATAATCTCATTCAAATAATTATTTCTACACCCTTAGGAACAAAGCAGGATATTTTATAAGATTAATATTATTGACAGGCTTTAACGAGTTCATAACAATCGTAAACAACTTAATAAAATTTGCTTGATTTGATTGCTTTTGCATTTGCTAGGCTTGTGGTCTAATAAGTCTGATAAACAACAACCGTTCCACTTTAGGGTGTCTGTCGAGAATTGAAAAAGATTTTTCAATATAGCAAAGCTGTTTTTTATCCGCTTACGTAGGACACGTGCTATATTTCATCTACTTGTTTGAATTAACAAAAAAATACGTAAAATTAGAACCACTTCTAATAAACAATAACCCGCCACATGGCAAAAACAGTGACCGCAATATCTATAATCAATTTAGCCCTTTAATTAGAAATACTAAAATGATAAAACAACGTGTTTATGCTGAACAGCATGCTGGTTTCTAAACGAAATACGACTTTGGAATAATTTTATTATTGATGATTTTGCCAAACGTAGGCATTAGTCCGAAATAATCATGGTTTGGTTAGGTTAGGTTAGCGTTACAAACTGACGTTTCTCCATAAGCGCTCGTTTTTCTTCTAGTAAAAATTTTTCACCTCAAAATTTTGAAATCCTTATGAAGATTTACACGGAAAAATCAAAAGTTGCAAAGACCCTTACAAAAATTTAAAAAATTCACAAATGAACAAAATGAATAATTTAAAAATGTATTGCTATCGCACGGAAAAATTTTTCTAACGCACGTTAACCTCTAGAGGACACTTGTTAAGGAGCAAATTAGCTGTAGAAGCATTCTAAAATTTGTAAGCTAATTGCTTGCTATTACAAGAAAATATATTAGGATCGGTTTTAGTTATTTTCGTCTCTTTAACTGGCTTTGCAAACGGTTTATTGCTGCTCGAAAACGACTACAAGCAAAATTGCTGATATTGTTTGAACAGTTGTACATGAGATGTTTTGGATTCAGAATTGTTCTCCAACTGACAGTTAGTCCCAGCTTTATTACAGTCCTAAATTTCTTGCAAAAACGACGGAGCAATTCATGGATTAGCTTGCGTATTTCTACAAGAAACTCCAAAACAGATATAATAAGCCCAATCATATGTGCGTAAAATACGACTGCAATATTGTCATTCATTCGTAAAGCTTTCACGTTATTCTTTGCGAACCTTTCGATTTTAAGCGTGTCTTTAAACGATTTAACCCGTTTTTCCCACGCTTTCCATTGTTTCGCTATTCCGGATTCAAGAACAGCAGCTACGCGTCTAAAAACCCACTCGAATGGCATAGTTATTTTTTCTAACTGCCACGTCTTCGTTGTAGTAAACAATTTTTCCTCGCTAACAGAAATGACATAAGACGAAATGGATTTCTGAATCAACATTACTTCCAGCAATAACCTACCCCTTTCAACTGCACTGGACCATCCTACGAACGCGGTTTTGTCGCACTTCTCTATATACCGGAAATAACCTGACAGACTGTCAGAACTAAAAGCAATTTGGCCCCATTCAAGCACAGTAAAATTATAAATTTGCGGAACTATTTTCTCAATGTCGTTTACGCTTCCGTTTCTTGGCCGATGGTAAGCTTCAATCATGTGCTCGAGCAAACCTTTCAAATTGAAATTTTTGGGCATTGCAAAATCGTAAAGCACTTTCCGATACGCCGCATTAAACCCAGTTTCCACAGGAGAAAACACAGTAAAATTATCTTGCACAAGCTGCCTAAATTGTTTGAGCGAAATTGGAGGAATTGGCGAGCTTAAATCAATAATATTTTGACCTTTGTATGCGTTGCTTAAAACAACGCTGGCAAAAACAAATGAAAATATCACAAAATTGCAGAGCTTCCCTTTTTTGTACTCCTCCCCCTGCTCAAGAAAAACTGCCAGTGGGACAAGCAAGTGCAAACATCCGGAAAGTCGTTTCAACATCAAAACGCAAACCAAAGAAAGAAGTAGAAGAAATATCCATAAATCTGTCTTAAAAGCGGAAAAATAACCGATAATTGAAAGATATCCCGGTTTAACTCCACCACATGTTATAAACTGCAGCCCAGTTTCTTCAAATGCCATTGTGCCCGTTATGCTTCCATCAAAAATGACAAAACTGTTGAGATAAAATATATTCGCTTGGGTTTTAGGAGTGGCATTTTGAAACACTAGCTCTGCCACGATCATGTCGCTAATCATCCAAGTTTGAAATTCTAGAAATTTTTTGTGCGCAGATTTTTTCCATTTTTCTTCTACATCTGCTCCAATCTCCATTTTTGCGGAAGTTACACCGTACTCCAGTTTTGTTGTTTTAAGTGAATTGATATCGTGTGACTGAATCATTTTGTTTATTTTTTCAATATCACTGAATTCTTCATTTAAGTTTATCTCCCGGTTTTGCCCTACTCTTGAATTGTATACTAAGCGATTTGACCTAGGATCATAAAAAAATTCATCTGGCAGAATGTTCGAAATTCCTAATGCATGTTTAGCAAATCCATATGTGTGCAAATCACGGTGGGTCACGTTATCCTTTTTGCTGAGAATAAAAGTTTTTATGTAAAATATATTGTATTTTGGTAGATGCAGCTCCATTCCAACAATTCCTTTTGTTGATTTCTTCCAACCTTCTTTTTTGAAGTTAGGAAATACGACAGAATCACCGTCAAACCGCCTGTAGGGAATGTCCTCTATTTTGAAGTTTTGATTGCTAAAATAATAGTCCAGTTGGCAGGCACATAGGAGCTTGAAATTGTAAGGTTTGCTGTCAAACAGAAAAGCCGATTCGTTGTGGAGTAGCGTCGAATTGAATATCTCAATACCGGTTTCGTAAAATGGAAGTGTGTCGTAAAATATAAAATTAGATCTTACTATTGGATACTTTAGCGGAGTTAGTTCTTCATCAACATATTTATCATGTTTTTTGTGCGTTGAGACATGGAGAATACAACTAGAGAATGGGCTTAATACTTTGTTAAAATTGATTTGCTTATCGGTAAGTTCCAGGGTATTTGTTAGTGAGTAAAATGTTAAACTGAGCAAGAAGAACGCTCTGAAACTGACGGGAAAAC
Source organism: Seira musarum (assembly GCA_027743895.1). Classification (NCBI taxonomy): domain Eukaryota; kingdom Metazoa; phylum Arthropoda; class Collembola; order Entomobryomorpha; family Entomobryidae; genus Seira; species Seira musarum. Next base: position 4,136 of record JAHZMX010006750.1, on the reverse strand, counting down.
ACTTTAGGAACACCAAAGCATTTAAATTTATTATGTTCATTTTTGAATCGATAACCCCATTACGTGGTTAAAAGTTGTCTGTCCATAAATGCGAAATATTTAGAAATTTGTATTAATTATTATAGCGTAGTGAAAGTTTACTACATGGAGTCGCAGATCAGTAATTAAATACGGACGCCTAAGTGTTTTTATCAGATTTTGCCTCGAATTGCAATAAAATTTCTGCAGTTTATTTAGGATCACCTTTTTGACTGAGTTTTGCCGAACAATTAGCTAGTTTTGCATGAATCTGGTGGAAAGTCGTGCATAGCTGACTTTAGAACTTGAATTCAAAATGGTGGATTAAATGAATTAACCAAATTTGTTTTACACAACGAACTAGCAACTAGCCGTTCAAGGGAAATTCGTGTCTGTTTAGCATTGAGATGGCAAGAGCTACAGCTTGGTTTCCGCATTCTGTTGTAACATTATTTTCCTGGTCAGACCCAAGGGTTGTGTAACTTCCGGGTTCTTTTTAACTATATCCATTACCAGATGGGTATGAGACCTTATGTAAAAACTACTCAGGTAAAATCACCTCGCTGACCAAATAGATGCCCACGTTCTGTGTACCAAATAAATTCTGTCTTCTTTTTTCACCAAGGCCCACGCGAGTGTCGTATCATAAGTGGCTGTAGCGGAAGCAGTTCTACTTCAGTTAAAGACGTTTTATTAGGTAATTTAATGGAGAAAGTTCTTTTCATTGCCTTTCATGCCTTTATTAAAAATTTGTATCTGAGCTTAAAAAATCACCCAGTTCTCCATTAGCACTTAACAAGCTTTTTTCTGCTTTTGACGTTGCAGTTTGCTTGGCAATATTGCTCATCAATGTGTCGATGTATCAAGCTTTAAGCATTTTATTTCATGAAGCAATCTGAAGAATTGACCCTCACAGGCACGGAAGAAAGAAATCTGACAGCAGATTATAAAGTAAACGGTATTCCGTATAGAGATAAATTACTACTCGATTTCACAACTAGCCAAACTGATATCCTATCAATGCACCATACTAATGCTAGTTCACTGCTAATTGGCAACGTACATATGAAAAAATGTTATTACTTATTCGAGATGTTCACATATATTATTGTTTTGGTCAATTAACTACTTTGGAAACTCAAAGGCTTTGAATTACTCTAAGAACTATAATTATGGTAATAAAAACTTTATTTATGGTAACTCTAAAATACGGTTAAATTTTTACGCTAGCACGCTGGTTTGCTTTTTCATGCTCCCTTCACTTACAGTAAGTATGTTTCAATTAATTCTAGCATAATTTAGGGTTTAAAAATCTAATTGTACCTACAATATTAAAATATTTACATGGCATATTTTAAAAGCGAATGTGCTGAATGCCTTTAATTCAGTTTTTGTGTGTTTTAACTCAGGGAGGCACTACTGATGGTGAGTATTTATTATTTTAAATATTTTCGTCGTAGGTATATTTTGATCGATATCTGCATTCGGTATTTGTCTACTGCGAAGCCGTAATGATGCGCGTCTAAGTAAACTCTGTATGTGGTTGAAGGGTTAAGACAAAACAAAATCAATAATTTAATTGTCAGAAACTCTTATTTATGAACTTCTCAAAATGTGAGCCTAATAATTAAATAGGTTGCGTGGAATGATCATGATAATTGTCAGACTAATGATAATTTAGTAAAGCAAGCGATAAGTTCAAATGTTTAGGTAGATTCTTCTCGTTGAAACTTCCAGTTATTTTTTTCCATTAGAAGGAGCTTTTGACCCATATTAGATATTTGAAACTTGTCCAAAATTTATACACTAATCGATATTATGAGCTAACAATAAAGGTGCTACACAATAGTAAATTTTAAATTTCGTTTCGGATTATATTGAAGGATTACTCGTCGTGCGACGACAAGTCCTGAAATCAATATTTGGCTTAAGTAGTTGTGAGATGTTTCTGCTAGATTGCTCATATATTGTTTGCAATGTTTCCACAACACGACTTTTGAAACGACCAAAAAGGAAACAAGTTGAAGCAATGTTAATCTCCCAAACCAAAATTATCACCGCAAAAGTATTAAGTAAGGCGAATAATACCCAGATTACGTAAAGCTCAATCCATTTAGTGGGAGCTTCTCTAAGGCATTCTTCTTGGCTATATGACCTAAGTACATGACGGCCCAGCTCTTGATTACCCTTGCCACATCCTTCATCATATTCCTTCCTCCCGTGGCTTAATTTCCGCATAAACCAAATCCAGTCGACATCATTCGCAATTTCATGTGAATCTAAGCGCAGAACATTACGAAACCAATTGTATGAAGCAAATATATCCTGCAAGTCAAATTTCCTGTTCAAGATCCCCGACTCTACGAAAGCAACCATGCTTCTGACCACAGTTGGTGCAAAGAAGTCGTTACAACCAGAAATCCTGATACCTTTGGCATACCAATATTGATGTTGCGATACCTCATTATTTTGATAGATCACCCGTCTTCCCAAAAGGCTCATAAGCGGTCCTAGAAATTTGTATACATCTTCGTCGCTATTAGTTTCAGTTACTACAACAAAAGGTTGCTCAAAGATCAAATACTTCGTTTGATCACGAGGTTGAGATTTTTTTCCAATTGATGAAGCTTGAAATGAAGCCCGAATTCGTCCATTGCATATCCCTGCAATATCGTTGCCGGTGAAGTTACCTTTGAGACGTCTGTACTTCCGTTCGGCGTAATTAAAGAGAAATGATCGCTTCGCCATTCCCTCAGTGTTCCAACCGCGAGAACAGTCAATCTCTGTTTCGGTACGGTTCATCATTGTATTAATGCAATCTCTTGCAAACCAGCGAAGCTCGTAATTAAATCGGAACTGAAAGAATGCGAGAATCGGTAATCCTTCTTTTTCACTGAGCAAATCTCTGAATGATTTGGGCAAATATTGTGGCGGTGGTGGTGTTGAGATGTCAGAGTACAATGATGAAGTGTACAAATTCCGAAGGAGAAGTGTGACAAGCGTCCAAACTAACACAAAGAATTCAGCCTTGTGAAAACCTCGTCCCGGATCTTGTTCCACAAATATAGTGAAAAGTAACTCCAGCGGAAATCCTTTGTAGTTCAACCGTCTTAGGATAAACGATATTGTTATGCTTAGTAAGGCCACAACAAGCCACATGTTTAGCTTGAAAGGGGACAGAAATCGGGACATCATTCTGATTGTAAACCCATCAATCGCTTCTCTATTTTCATCCTTCCCTGTTAGAATAATGTATTTAAATCCGCCTGGCATAATTAAGTGTGGTAGATAATTTTGCACGTCATAATCTCTTGTTTCTAACTCAATCATTTCAAACTCCAAATCGGAACATTCGCTGCAATTATGGTAGTTGCTGATGTACTCAGACATAATTTGAATAGTTGCGACTGACATCCCTACCGAAGTACTCATTGTCTCCGGTGTCTTCAGATTCCGGAAGTGGCTTTGCTAGGCTAGGTCGTTTCCATGCTTCTCTGTTGACTTTATTTGAATGGAAAAATGACCAGAGATTCGAAACTTGGTCGAGCGATTCCAATTCCGTTACGTTTACGACGTTTGCCGTTTGTACGTACGGTTCTATTTTTAGGGATTTGGGTGTTTCCAAATTTGATAATTTTTCAAATTCACAAACCAAGCAGCCAAGGTACATGCCTCCCACTTTGTCGAACATTAGCACAACCGATTGCAAACTTAGCGGTATCCACACATCAAATCCAATCATGAAAGGTAGAATGAGATAGTCCGCAGGACTCCAGAAGTCTTTGAGAGCGCGCTTCTGAACCCATTGTTGTTCAGGCATGTATTCGACATATCCCCGCCCCAAAGTAGTAGACACAGATACTGTTGGTAATTGGGCAAAGCAAGAAGGTAAGTGTGTTTTCTGGAAATTCGTTTTCGATTTTAAATTTGTGAAGCGGACTGAGGATAATGTACACAGGATTTCCTATGATGTTATATGGACTGTATTTTTTGGAATGTTGGTGTATGTGAAAAAAAGGGAATGCAGAAAGCAAGGGAATTTAAGTGATAAGAACTAGTGGTTTTTATTGGGGCGATGTGAGACGTATTCTGAGCATTGTGCTTAGCAGACAGGAATC
>JAHZMX010006749.1:0-15228 GCA_027743895.1 Seira musarum | reverse complement strand
ATTTGCATATAATCATGTGATACCCCGGTCTCACCTCACCTCTAACCCTTTGAAAAATGCTGGATACCCCACGCCCTCCTCCTACCATTCTACTACTTACTTACATGTACTTATGATGGCTTTAGTTTGGTTTCATTTGTGATTTGCAGTCAGCATATTTTGAAATCCTGTCCTGGAATGTCACAAAAGAAATGCAAGTAGAGAGCATTCACATTCACGAGCAAATATTATTATCGTTGTTAACAGACACAACAAAGAAAAATTATGCGACATGAACATAAAACGAAAAAAAGACGAATTTCACTTGCACGTACGCTGTAAGAAATCAAATACTCGAGTTTGTTTTATTTAAAAAAGAACGACGTTCAAAGTCGCTGACTTCTTAATGTGATCAATGTAATGTAATGGTGAGAACAAACCGAACAGGACTAATGGCTGATGATGAGATCATCGGTAAAGGAACACGGATACAGCAGATTTTTTATTACTTTATTATTACACTGGCTCACACACTCGCACTCATTTCACCAGACATGGAAAGTGGAAAGAAAACAACTCACGTACGTTCATCAACAAACCGAAGAAATATTCTGAAAAAAAGTAAACATAAAAAACTGGTCATTTTTTGAGAGCCTTCCCGCTAGACGTTCTGGAAAACAACAAAGATGTTAGGGGTAAGGGGTACATTTCACATAATACAACAGACCAAAAAGATTGAAAAGGGTTATTTCACGTTTGCTTCTTGCCTTGCATTGCTCAATGCTCATTTCCCATTTCACTTCTTCCTGCATACCAATATGCATGCAAATATGAATATTCCGTACTCTAAAACAAACCAAGTTTCATTTCTGAGGTTCTAAATGATATTTTTTTTGCAAAAAACTCACTTTCTCTTACGTAATCATAAGATATAATATAAGTAAGTGTACATACTGAACTGAAGAAATTCATTTTGGAAAACTGAATCAGGAAAGCATTTTTAACATTATTTGTTTCATCAAGGTTCGGTATCGTATTTTACAAAAAAATTGTCTTAAGTAGGATGAAACATACTCGCTTTTACTCTGCATATTTATCGAGGCATATAGATTAATTTTGCTGAATCTTTTATACCTAATTGTAAAATAAAAAGCAATACCCTACTTAATTATAAGTATGTACGTACAAATAATCCATAGTGTTCATCCAGTATACATAATTTTAATATTTTGACACTTGTCCAGTTTGCAAGTGACGCAGCCTACACTTCAAACGTTTCGATTTCTCGAACGGTTTTAGAATTGTTCAATCCTACATTCTAACGGATACATTTCCAACTGAACACTTTTATTTCCTTTCCTTCTCCAAAGACTGCGCCCCTCTACATCTTTGGAACCGTTCTCCACACACGAATTGTTTTTTAAATTGAATGTGAACTTGAGATTCAGGAAAGATGAAAGCTAAACCAAACCTTGTCATGACTATGACATGACTCATGAAATTCATTTGCTTTTTTGTCACGGAGTTTTTAGGGAAGGCCTTGTCCTCCCACGTTTTCATTTCCTGCAATTGGATGAAAGCCATATCAATCTCACATCTGAGGGCTCAATCAAGGTGTACCTAGCCGCTTCTTATGAAACGAAAGTTATTTGCTTTTCCAATGTAAATTCATTGATAAAAATTGATTTTTTAGGTGGATGTAAGTATATAGTGGTGTTGTAATACTTGCGAGGTACTTCATTTACACAAGTTTACATGATAAACTCCATTGTATTCATTCTCTAGTTCCAGGTGGTTGAGCAATCTCATTTTCCCGATATCTCTCAAAATTTGTCATGTCTACATGAGTTGAATTTTTCTTTTTAGACTTACCTCCACTTTCACCCCAATCCAGGTGATTTTCTTCATCCAATTTGTAAAACGTCGCATTTGATATAATCTTGGCTCATGCATAGCAAATTGCAATTCAATTACCGATGGTTTGTATAAATACGGCTGATTTGATTTGCGCATTTCACAGTTCTTCCAAGGAGGCAAAAGTGAAAGCTGAAAAGCGTCTCCTTCGAAGTTTTTTATTTCTTGTGTTTACTGTTCTATTTCGAGGAATAAGTTATACATTAAAAAGCAATCGAGAAACGTTTCCGCTTCCTCGAAAAATTATTATTTGTTTTTTAACAATGTCGTCCATTATTTTTCATTCAATCAATTCGAAAATGCGGGCGTTTCTGTTAATTATCTTCGTGATGACATCAACTCCTTCCAAGGCCTGTTTAGATTGTCCTTCGGAGGAGCGGGGCAAACTGAGATTTGACTCCAGTGCTGACGACGACCTTCTTAAGACCATTGCATTAGCAAGTCCAAACCTTGGGGGGAAGTTGCAACAGCAACGTTTACATTTGAAATCTTCAGCACTGGCTCAACGTCTCCCATCATCGTCGTCCGGGGATCCACTCCTGCCCCCACCCACGAAGTCCATCTCGTCTTCTCCAAACCTGTTCCATCTTTACACTTTGCTCAACAAAGCACCGCTACTGGCAGCGGAGCCTAGAGTGGTTGTGGACGACTACATCGTCGCAACGGAGCCAAGAATTTCCAAGAAAGCGGAGAAGGGAATGAGTAAGTTAAACAAATTACTAACACTCAAAATGAATCATTCCATTAATGAAATATTCTAAGGTGAACAATGTCGTAGTATTGGCAATACATACTCTCTTCATAAACTTTGTTTCCAGTGATTGATGTAATGGACTACTTGCAAAAGTCGGACGATCGGAATCGTCGAGTCGGCCAAAATATGCGGTCTAGAGGATAGCAGTAGAAACGGGAAATCCCTTCATTAGTTAAAACGACATATCAAATCATTTCTCCTTTTGGAGTTTAATGAAGCGGTAAATAAAGTTCCTATTGAATAATGCTAGTTATACATAAATAAATGTGTAAAGAGGTCACATTTGCATAAGAAATGAATGGTATTAGTGTAACCTATAGACGTACGTAATTCTTCTTTCTTCCTAAAATACATCTCCAGCACAGCAGCATAATTTTCCAAGTCGCTAGCGAATGAGTCCGCTAGAATAAACTAATTTTCTTTCTAAGCTACACATGCAAAATTTATTGCATTGGCCGGCGATTCACACAATCAGCCTATCGTTGTAGTTCATCAGTATAATAAAGTCTGTATTTTGAGCGGAGTCCATTTGAAAATTAACAATAAAGAGCAAAAACATTGTTTCTCCTCTTCATTTATCACTTTGACTATGTTTTTATCTCGTTCATAAAAAACCCTCGTCACTTACATTTTCATGATCTTGACGCCAAGATGCCTACAAATTAATTTCCTGGAATTTAAGTTTTCATACAGAGCCAACTGAATAAATTTCTCCACTTGCATACTCTGATTCACCTTTAAACACTAAAAAAACATACCGCGGCACACATTTCCTCCTCCATCACTGACTTCGCCTATGCTTTTTACTTAATGAACTGAAAAATTGCAATATCACTATTGCCATGGTCGTTTAGTGATGTCATCGCTTCATACTTAATAGTTTGGAAACAAGAAACATATTTTAAGTTGTTAAAACAAAATGCGTACGTATTTTGTAATAAACTTAAAATAAAAATAGAAACACCCTCGCGCGCTTGATTTTGGTTTTGTTCAGTACTTAAATCCTACGAAGTAATGGTAGTAAAATAAATTCTTGAAGAAAATGCATGGACGATCTCGCGAATCTTCACATTAATTAAAGGCATCTTGTAAATGTCAAAACTTAAAACGTTAAAACACAATGTTTAGCTGCCATGCTATTTCACTGAAACAGATGTCATATCAACGGCGTAACGCTTGATGATGACCTTTACAGCTTGGTGAACAGCTTCACGCCTTTTGACAACTGTAGGAATCGTTTTTGTAAAAGTAATAACAATTAGTCATAGCGCAGTCTGCTGAACCAGTGAAACTTCTTTAACAAAAATTCCGTTCGTTTTCCCCTACGAAAGTTTTCTTGTACCTTTAAGAAACCAATAGGGTTTTCAGTTTGTCCTTGAAAATTTTCGGTAGTAACACTCTACGTCTACGTACTCATATTTTTTCTATTCTTCTGACGCCATTTTTGCTCCCCCCAAACCTCATCAACGTACTCTCTTTTATTTTTCACCCAATATTAGAAACAAAACTTGAAGTACTTATTTTGAACCCTATCCTTCTTAAACTTTCAGCTGGTTTGTAGGGGGCTGGTAAATGAGTTTATCACTGTTATGTCATCAGCCCTACCATCCAATCTAAATGAGTATTATTATAAATCTTATGATGGTAAAAATCCAATGTCTACCTGTTTTATTATTGAATGAGCGATAACATAATATCACCTTTGAAGGTTTCAAAAAATTAATTAATTGGTGCTGGATTTCCTAGCTTACAAGCTTTTATTTACAACATAAGGATTCAATGACAGATTCTTCTAGTGAATCCAGTTTGTCGAAAATTGATCGGATATGAAAAGTTCCCTGGAGGTTCTGAGGTTTTGAATACCAGTTTAAAGATTTTCCCATACAAAACGGTAAGTCCAACTCTAGTCGTTTACCAGAATGGATTCATGCGATGGATTTTCCTTTGTGAAAGATATTTTAATTTTCTGCATTTACTGCTTTTGTGGAGCATACAAATATATTTCGATGGGTGTTTTTTTGTATGTGTTTCCATTCTATTGAATCGATGCATGTACCACTAACGCTATCAACATCAGAAAGGAAAACACCAATAAATACTATTACGAAACGATTCTTTTCTGTTCTAGATTCGTGGTAGTAGTTGAGATGAGATAACTATGCATTTCTAACGACCAACAAAACACAATTTTCAAATAGTTTTGCACTAGGTTTCGTTAAATTTAGAGAGAAAATGTAAGCATATTGAATGCACGACTTATCTTTCAGTTTTATCTGGGGTATCATGATAATCGGTAGCCACATCCAGCCCTGCTTATTTTTTTTCAGACCATCAAGTTAAGAGGTTGAATAATGTAAAGAAAGATTATTGGTGAAAGCATGAAACTATAAAAGTGCAAAAATAAATACCCAAATGTAGGGATGTTCTACTACGTCTCTCCATTTTAGGAAGGGATATTAATAATGATAGCAACCAGCACTGCATTTTTATTCTGTAGGGGCTTATTGTACCCGTTTTGAAGTGCAAGAAGGCAGAGCCGTCTTTTTGGGTTAAGGAATGCATTGTCCTACCCTCGTTATCCCACAATTTCTTGAGACTAACGATATTGATAACGATGATGGCTCTCAAATTTTATTTAATCTCATGCTTCTCAAAGTTTTCGTCATTCTTTAACCCCTCGAGTGTTTGCGATGAATACCTGTGAATAATTGACATTCCGTGCCCGAACGTATCATTTTCAGCCTTCAAGATTTTCGATCATGTTATGCAATATTTTGTTTTAATTAAAACTTGTCAATTAAGAATCTTCCTATTTGCGTCATCTTTCGCAGACATGTTGGAGAATAATCCAATCAGAACCCGTCAAGGAGTACCCTTGTAATTTCGATATTTTTTTTTTGACAGATTCATGCATGTTGGTTTGGTATGTATTAGTATTGCTGAAATTGAATCTTCTGCGGATCAAGTCCGTCATCAGCATCCGCAACATCCTCATGGTGAATTCCAATAGCATGCGTGGGTGAAAGCTAGACATTCTCATACAAGCAACCCTTACAAGAAAGTTATTTTTTTGCGTGACATCATCAACGGCACACACGATGATCATTGTATCGTGAAGATGGTGAGAAAAACTGTTGGTGCTTGAGTCACACATGCAAACAAAAGGAAATAAAACATTTTTCTTTCGTACAAATTTTACATAAGACATAATATATTTTCTGTATAAATATATATTTTTTTGTTTCTTCTCCTCAGTTTCAGTGGTTTTCAGTATTTTCAGTGGTGCTTACGCAAACTGAGGAAGATGAAGACGAGCATGAAACTATTTGGAGGGTCTATTGCTGTAGCCATTACGTTGACGTAGTTCATCGGAGCCTTATGTCTTCACAACATTACTTATGCTTTGTTGCTCCCAGTCAACCCCATTTAGCATGATATTTGTATTATTATTACGATTGCGACCACTCTCTTCCCACTACTGTATCATTTTGAGAGAAACAAGAGGGTTGTAGTGGCTCCCTTTTCCATCATAATGATGCAAATGTATAGGCACGATCATCACGATCCGTTTCTTCTTACTTCTGCTGGAACTAATGTCATAAACGGAATACGAGCACAACGTTCCTTGATTCCGCTCCTTTTTTGCGACTCAATTCAACTGAGCTCAACTGGCCAGAATCCCATTCTTCTTCCTCAGCTTTTCTCCTATCGTATTTGGACGGTTTTTTTGCAAGGCAGAAAAGGAATTAAAAGGGGCTGCGCGAGATCATAAGGCAACGCTCAAACGGGAAACAAACCGGATGGAGCTAGGGTATAAAGCACACACATGTCTCTGACTGAGTCGCAGTGAGACTTCGTGGACATCAAGTGTCATCATCATAGCCAGTGGCAAAGCCTGCTTAAAAAGTCAAGAACATAAACGAAGCTTAAGTTTCCAGCAAATTATTTACTTGGAAGCAACAAGCAACCAAAGTTCCCTTGTTCGAAAATTTCAATTCCAAAATTTCAAAGAGCGTCAAGTTCAATTTTCAAGATTTTTGTCAGAAACTTTGAATTCCAAAAGTTTCCGAGTTAAGCAAAGTTGACAAGCAGTAATCATAGATCAGTCGGCTCAATAGCAAATCTACGTAGCTATTCCAAAAGACAAGGTAAGTAATAAACATTCAAGTTTAGCAAAATCATAAAATTTCATCCCTTGTCATTTCTCTGCTTTCTCTCAAATCAATTATCAAGTATTTGTTAATTCATCTGGAGCCTTCTCCGAGGCCATGCCGTAATATTTCATTTGATTACTGGAGTGTGGTCCCAGAGGCTGCGGCCTCGTCTCCTTCTCATTTTTTCTTGACAATTTGCCAAACATAAAACAAATACACAGTCCAAAATTGCAGAAAAAAGATTATATTATTTCTCTTATTCGCACATTTTCTTTTGCATCATCGCCTTTTGTTTTTCGCCAGCTGAATGGTAGCAAAAAAAATTGAGTGCTTTCACTTTCACGTGCTCACACAAAGAAAAGCATGCCAGGCTTTTGCCATCCTTGTCTTTTGTCGCAGGGGAAAAAATGCAAGTAAACGAAAACGGTCTGTCCTATCCAGTTACCCTCTTTTTGACTCCCAATAGTACAGCAGCACTTAAGTTCCCATGAAAAATCAGATCTGTGCAGTCTCAACTTACCCTTATATACGGACCCACTTGATTTTATCCGAGGATACATATGACATAGCATGACATTTTCATTGATATCATGTGACAATATGATTATAAAGCAATGACCTGGTGTGGTCCAAAATCAAAATGGCATGCACTATAAGTTGCTTGTTTTTTTGCGTGAATAAATAAGGCAAAAAAAATTGATTTCGTTCTGTGACCAGACCAGACCAGCCCTGCAGGCAGTATTAACCTAGTAGGTACGAATATCTTTCCTCTGCAGGGATTCTAATTTCATTCCAACTCTGAAAAAAAATTGAAAAAAAATACACAATAACGACAGCTTTTTCCACTTGTCATACACGAATCGGAACAGTTTGTTTTCTTTTGTGTGGCGTAACAAATGATATAATAAGTGTGTCGTTGTTGTTGTTCTCCCATCAATTATGCATGTTTCAGAGAGGAAACAGCCCAAAAATACATCCGCTTTTTTCTAAGTGACATGCAAATGAGCTTAAAATCAGCTTCTTGGTTGACTTGACCTGAACTTTTTCTTCTGCTTTAAATTGAATTTTCTAATGCTTATGCACATTTTAGTATTTTTCTTCATATCCTTTAGTCGCATTATCTCTTTGAAAGAAAGAGGATTATAGGACTTTTTCAGCGTATTTATAACCTACCAAACAATGCTTACAAGAGCTTTGGTCTTTTGCCAACCCTATTGTGAATGAAGATGTTTAAAGAAACTAAAATTGTAAAAAATGAAGTCATTTCCCGTCAACAATTCTTTAAAAAAGATGTTACTTGTCACAACTCAAACTATCGTTTTACTTTACATGCCGTAAAGCTTCAAAATGTACACCATCTCGCATAATAATTATACAGTAGAATAGTAGCATTTAAAGTAAAATGCAGCGAGAGTTACAACTTCGACGCAAGAATAGTTGAAAATTTGCATTTATTTAAGGATCTCAATACAAATTTTTAAAAGAAAAAAGACAATAAATATAAGAATTGCGGGGAACATTAAAATTTGAAGTTTTACAGTGAAAAATAATTCTTTGAGAAAGAAAGTTGAAAAGCTTGATCTTGATAAGGAACCGAAAAAATGGGGCTTTATGCAAACAAGCCAGTAAAAGTAAATGGAAAAAAATTCAATGATTCAATTCACGTCACTCAATTTATTTGCGGCTAGGCTCAGGCTTTTTCATTGTTATTGCTTTAACAAGGGCCATTAACGAGTGGGTGATGTGATGTTAAGAGAAAGTCGTAAAAGAATGAGCCTCCACGACGAAGTAAAGATATGCGACATGTGACAATAAAATGGAATTGTTTTGAATTGAAGCCATCATATCTAAATTGTTAGGGTATTCATGTGATTGTACTTTTCCAAGGTTTTTCTACATCTCCATTTACCGAGATAAAAGTGGCAGGTGAAAAACGCAAATATGCGGGATATGTTTTTTTAAAGAAAACATAATAAGCATGATTGAAACCTGATATCCGAGTATTATTATCAAATAAATTTATTGAAATACATATATTACTATATTGCTAGTTTTAAAAACCTGTACATCAGGATTCTCAAAACATTATCATCGCCTCGGATATTTTATTTTAATGTCACGAAGTCATTAATATTTTTAAAGGATTTTACAAACGCTTCATAGTGCATTAACGAGCAATTTGCTAAACTTTTAATATTTGCATTCCCAGACTGTAATTTCATTCATAAGAATACTGAGGCAAAGTTGGGCTAGTTGGATGCATGATGCATAGTATAATGGGCGGCGAATACCCTTGAGACTTTGAGCATGACGCCATGCTAATCTCCGAAGTGAGTTTTGGGCTGCCACAAGAAGGCATCTGAAAATGAATCACATAATCTAGGGTTTAATTGACTTTTTTCCGTGCATTATATGAATAAGAAACGCCTACACAATTGGCAAGTAGTCAAGCCAAACGCAAAAACTGAATAAGTTCACTTGGAAAACATATCAGCAGACTAATTAAAATTAGACAATTATTTTGCTGTGATTTAGATAAGGATTGCTAGCTGCCAGTATATTTTATTTTGTTTTTCGACGGCAGAATTTATGACATTTTCTTTACAGTTCAACAAAGTGGGCGAGGTTTTTGAACTATGATTTTTATCAGTCTTTTGTAATACCACTATAGAAATTAAAAAAGAATCATGGAAGTATAAAATGAATGCAAAATACTGTCACACGTATCTTGTGGTTGTCATAGAAAATTAAGAGATTAAAGACAGTAGCAGCATAGTAATGAATGAAAATTGAGAGATTTGTGCAAGGAATCGTAAGACGTTCTTCTTTCAATGAATATATATGCATATTTGTTGACAGTTGCATGGGTGCAGCATTCCTAAAATTTACTTAAAAGTTTGCTGGCTTGGAAAGAATTATGCCAAAATTTGTACATTGACTAAAAGCATTGAAAGTCTTAAGTGATTACTTAGAAGGCGCTTTCATACTATCTTTTAAGATGTCTTTGAAGTAATTTCCACGAAGGCTTTCTAGAAACAGTAACGATTACATAACTACGTTCAAAGGCTGTAGTATGTAGATGACTCCTAACTACGGAATCGACAAGTCGTTTGACAAGCAGACATACTTTGAATTCCATTTCTTCTTGTTTGTTAGACAACAAGTTCGTCAGTTATCTTTGGCAGTAATGGCAACTTATATTTCATAGGTTAACTTTGAGACTTTTCAAAGCGAATTGACTAAAAAATAATTTCATAACAAATGAATTATAAAGACTCAATCAATTTTCTCATTAATGCTGACGTCAATACATATGATAGCGTCATTCGACATAATGACGATCAATGTATGATCTTATCTATATTATTATAATTGTCTCGGTGAAAACGAGATTAACGTTAAAAAGAAATATTAGCAATCCTATGCTTCTTCTCCGTATATCAACCGATTCCACTGGAAGAGCTTCAGTTGTTCCCATCACAAATTTTTAAAGGGTATGTTATGTCAACCACAAGCAGTGTAACGAGGCAACGGCAATATAAAAAACTACAATAAATATGTGTACATTTTATTCTTACTACAACTTATTTTGTAGATCGAAATTATAGGCAATGCCAATAAGTTGACCGACTTTTTACGAAACGAATTTGCTACTTTCATTTCCTATAAACGCGGGAAAGGTTACTCTGTTTTCATTCAAATTTTGATTAGAATATAGAGACAAACGAATATCAATAAAAGTTGGAAACCCAACGACGATAGTAAAGACAAGTTCAAATTATGAACAGACATTGGATAAAAACTGGAAAGGGAATAATATTTTATGAATAAGAGGCAACAGAGACATCCTCTCCATGAATACTTCCATGTTTACATTTATTGAAAATAACACTTACTATAAGATATTCTTATTGGAAGCATTCGTGAATTTGTGTTTCCAGTCCCACTTCGACTTCCAATCATCTTTCTATCTTTTGTCTAGTGTCCCTCTGTGTGTACGGTAACTGCAGTGATGCAATAAAAAGTCATATTCGCCCACAAGTAAGGAAGAATATTTAAAACTGTATCGAAAGAATTTCAATCAAGCTTCTTTTTTTCTGGCCTTCTTCTATTGGCAACCAGTCAATACTTGCAAATTGCAATTAGGTTTGTCGACACAAGGAAAACAAAGTAAGTTTGCGATTGGTTTATATATACGTATTGCAAATCAGACAGTTTTACTATTGTAATGTCATAAGTCATTTTCATTCGAAGAAGAAAGCTCTCGGTAATATGTAGTTTAGCACCCATTTTCACATTCACATCATCACACGCGAAGCCAAACCAAGTTGTGGTCACAGGCGGAATACAAAATGAGTGTGGTGTACTTTGGTGTTGTAGGATAGTGCTGACACTAGCTCAAATCAGCATGTCTTGTCGTGTCGTGTTTTGTGTCCCTTGATTTCAAAGGATAAAAATGCATCAGGCATAGTAATAGTTTTTCCAATATAACTTCTTTCTCTGGAAAGGAGAGAATTAGGATGTTTCCAGAATATTAACAAGTTTTTCGAAATGATGAAGACGGATTTAGCGAGAAAAATGTCAAATCAAATCAAGTTTGGGTTGAAGGTCTCATTTCATTCATTAGCAAATTTGCTGGCGAGAAAATAGTATGTACATTACATAGGTATTGTGTAATATGCAGTGCATAGAAATCAAATCACGTCACCTTCCTGTCAAAGTTTACACCTACACTTTTTGTATCACCTTGCCCCAAAAAAGATTCCGTTATTAATGATGGTAATTGAATAAAAAATATAAAGTCAGGGATGGGAATTTGTAATGACATGACTTCATAAATGCCTTCAGATTAAATTATGTCATAAGTCAAATGAATGTTATGAATTCAATTTTGTAGAAAATATCTTCTTTCCACTTCAAGTCCGCACGTAGTAAACATTTGGGCAGTATCAAAGACAAATCACAGTTCCAGTAATTTTGTGGTAGTTTCCAACTAAATTACCAACAAAGGCTTTCTCAAACTTCAAGCCTGAGAATACTATAAAAAGCAGTGCATGGACAAGAGTCCATTGAAACGCATTTATCTGACGTTTGCAATGTCTTCTTGTCTGTTAGTGCTATTTCCGTAAATGAGCCATGTAAAAAAGATTTAGAGTTTTTATACGGAAAAGATTTCGCTTGTCGAGTGATCTCCTTTCTTCCTCATTTATCTGACTACCCTGATAACATCAGACTTTAGTTTCTATGAAACAAGCGGATTTGTAGTGTTTTTTTTACTAGAAAGAGGAAATAGGAAGGGCAATGAAATGAGCTGGAAAGTTGCGTACAAATTGCTTGCAAATTATGGCTTTATGCAGTGGAAAGAGGGTTTGTATAGATTTGCTTGTGTAAATCGCTGCATGCGAATTATCTCTTGAATCTCGAATTGTAGTATGCACAAGATGGTCAGAAAATTATTTCGACAAATTTCATTGTATTTTTGTAAATTACCTTATTTTCAGATGCATAAAGGAGCAACATGGACCATCACTGCATGTGTCATCACCCTCATTGTTATCGTGGAGTTTGCACATGCCATCCCATTTTACCCCTCCGTCTATAATAATGCAAGGTAAGGGGTTATTAGGGGAAAAAGTAATCCAAACCCGCAATTTTTTTACATTTATTCATTTATCATTATGCATTTCCAAAATTTATCTGAAATTATTTATCTTATCTTGTGAAACAATTCGATGAAAATGCAAAGCACATCCTACTCTTTACAATAGAATATACTTATTTATTGGATAGTTAAAGAAAAGTAAGTTCGACCACAAATTCTACATAACACAAAAAATTCAAATCGCGCAAACCTGAATGTGACATTCGTCACACATTTACTTCCAAGCATGAAAATTGCCATTTATGGATTTGAATTCATGATACATAAATTTTGGTAAGCCTTTGTCAGCTATTAGAAGATGATTCGAAAGAACCTTAAAATTAAAATCACAATATGCTAAAGCTGACTAGGTACACTATCAATTCTTTCATGTAACCATTTCGTATGGCCTCATATTAAACAACCCAAATTTGATTTGGATTCACAAAAAAAACTTTTTTTCTTTTTGTAGAAAATCAAGCCAGAAAAAATGGTTAAAAACGAATAGTGAATTCATTCTTTACTTAAGCCTTTTGTTTCTTGCGCTGGTCACGGAAGTTTTAATGTCACCCAATATCTTTCAATGTACGTAAGTCTAAGTAATCCGTGACGGTATATAAATATCAATATACTTAGCAGAAAAGTATTATTAGCGTTTTTTAGAGGTTAGTCACTCTGAAAAACTAGCCATTGGCAACCTTGTGACAATACATCAAGATCAATCGACATTTATTTCAATGGAAAAACCATTTCCACAAAGCATTGCCATAAAGTTGTTGATGTGACGTAAAAGGATGTTGGATATGGTTAAGGTGCCATGTTTTCGAGGCCGCGTTTTTTGTTCGAAATATGCAGCCAAGTATGTAGTCCTGATTGAAATTTGAGAATTGCAGAAAAAAAATAACTGTATTTTTTTTGTAAAAGGCAAGAGATTTTGTGAGAAGTGTACGCTTTAAAATCCATAAAATAAACATATTCCATTCGGAGAAAATCTCTGCTTCCATATTTTGGGGTAAAGTGAAAGCTACATAAAAAGATGAAGAGTAAATTTTCCAGAGAGGAGAAAGCGGATCATTGTTTTGGAAGCGAGGATAAACTGAGAAAATTGAGAAAGTAATGGGGTTGGCATCGGCTCAACCATATCTACTGTGAAATAGAAAAAAGCTGGATTCACTAAAGAAAAGCAATTCTTTTATATTTTTTCTGTACTTCCACAGCTTACGTTCCACTGAGAGTTGTGGGATACACTTTATTTACGTCACAAGAACCGTCCACACGGTACATGAAATCTGTCCGATAAGCACAATGTTTTGCCTTTTGTAGGAGGAGGAGGGTGATTAGGGACAAGCAAAATGAATGGAAAACGATTGTACAAATGGTAAAAGGCGAAGTAGCACTTTTAAAGGGTGAAAACCACAGCTCAGCATGCAGAATTTCTTAGCAAACATTCCACTCACACTTTATTCGAGTTCTCAGATGGCATGATGGTATGGTCAGAATTCACGTGTCCGAATTCACAAATCTGAATAGATGAATAGGTGTCCCATCCCATCACATTCCCTTATTGCAGAAGTGAAATTTTTAGAGAAAAAAAAACATGGGTTTTCTCTACTGTATTATAAAATGAGCAGACCTCTTAATTATTTTGATGATGCTTAAGTAGGACATACATTATTCACGTCCTTTGCTGATCGCCTACTTGAGTTTAAAAATCTGGATTTGTTGATGTGCATTTTTTTGTAGGTATAAGGATTCGTTGATTGAGGTGGAGGACCCAGAGGCGGTGCTGGAAGTGCTAGCAAAACTTGGCCAGAGTATTCTTCGTGCTCAACATGATGGATCCAAGTAAGTAGAATGGCATGTGATCTATGTATTTTGAACGAAAGTTGCAATCTAATCAACTTTAAGTATACTAATAGTTGCAGATATTTGCAAATCAAGAATATAATTGCGTTTTTGTCGCATCAGCAATCAGTAGACAAACCAAAACGTGTCTTCAACACGTCAAGGCATATTATGAACAATAAAATCAGTCATTCAATCAATAGGCATCATATCAAAATGGTAGACATATTTCCTATTGACTTTTTCGTAGAAACTACTGCCCTTGTTTCTACTGACAAATTTTCAAAAGAAATGAAAATAAGGAATTTCCATCCAATTTTTAGCTGCCACCACCAATTTTAGCTGCCGTGGTTGGTCATTTATTTTTGTCAAATTATTATTATGGATTATTTTGTCCAATAGAATTTTGTTTCTCATGTTCAATTCTCCCCTTCTAAAACACACTTATTTTTTCGATGCCTACCAGACTTCAACTTTTGCTAACCAAGAGTAGCACTTCATGGAAAAGGCATAAATCATGTACGTGTTTAAGGAAATAGTTGTTAGTAAATTCCTTCCGTTGCAGGCTATTTAACCGTATAGTTCACCCTCCGGCGAAGGAATTTTAAGGAAGTGATGGTCTAACCATGTAGTACTTTTAGGAATTCAGTTATGGGAAGTAATCATGAACAACATGGTAAATGAATACTTACAAACGAAAATCTTCGTTCTTCGTTTCTCACATTCATTGCGCTTTGGTATTAAGATGTAGAACCGCTAATAATCTGGAGTGGTGCCTTAATCATGTCATGAGCAGGCACAAAACAATTGACAAAATGGTATGGCAGCTAAAAATTGGACCATAATTCCCCTTTGTTCTACTGCCTTTTCCTTTAATCTACTGCCCTTGGTTCTACTGCCAAATTTTCGTGGCAGTAGGTTCAAGGATTTGGCAGTAGTTT
>JAHZMX010006748.1:0-10670 GCA_027743895.1 Seira musarum | reverse complement strand
CACCACCTCATAGTTTGGATAGAGAGTGTGCAACTGTCAAAAATCAGCATGTCAAAAATCAGACTTTTGGCAGCTAAACTTTTGACAGTCACCACCTCAAAGTTTGGATAGAGAGTGCACAACTGTCAGAAATCAGCATGTCAAAAATCAAAATTTTGACAGCAGGAGTTTTGACAGTCACACCCTTTGATTTTTAATCATGAGTGTGCAACTGTCAAAATATTGGTTGCCAAAAATCCGATTTTTGGCACTCTAACTTTTGACAGTCTCAGCTTCAAGTTTACATTATGAGTGTGCAACTGTCAAAAATTCAAGTGTCAAAAATCCAATTTTTGGCAGTAGGATTTTTGGCAGTCATAACCTGTGTTATTAAATAATAGGTAGCAACTGTCAAAAAGTCAAACTCAGAAAAACTCTATTTTTGGCAGCTAATAGTTAGATTTGATACTCTTGTTTTACTTACGTTTGCCACAGTAATGCGTCGATCACTCAAACGATTAAACAGCTCGTCCATTGGGTTAATTGGCAAATGCATAACCAGTTCGTGGTAGAGCCTGGCAAGGTCTTGCTTGGTTATGAAACCTTTTTGGGCAATTTCGACCGCTGACCACGTCAAATGCTCTGCTCGAAACAATGCCGGTTTGCTTCCCACAGCCCACGTTAAATAGCCATCGAGTTTTTGGTAGTCTTCAGCCGCAATATACTCCAATTCTTTTTGCTCCATTGGATGCAAATAGTTTTTCTTTCGTGCACTTATATCCAGGAGTTTTTTCACAGCCTCTGGAGCCTCACATGTTGCGTCGTCGTCTTCATCTTCATGACGTCGGCGTTTCAAACGTTTTTTCTTGCCATGTTCCTCTAAAATCAGCGCATCTTCTTCTTCTGTACTCCACTCTCCGTATTCATATATTTCGTCTTCATGACCACGATTGACGTAAACTTTGGGACACCCAACGTCCACACCCATGGCCAAGAGCATATTTCGCAGGATATATCTATTCAAACAAAAAATTTTACTAAACTGTTGGTCTTTTATCTACCTTCACAATTGTAAAATCTTACCCGCAGCGAGAAAATGGCATCCCTTGGTTCCAACGTCGAGCCAAAAATTCCTTATGCCCCGCTTCCCCTGTATTTCGCAGCCCAATAATTACAGAGCGGGGTGGTGTCTTGGACGCAGCTGATGATGTAGAGGCTTCTTGATCATGTCCCGTTTGCTTTCTAATATAATATTAAACAATGGTAAATCGTTTGAAAATTTATGAAATTCATGAGTATACACATACCTTGTAAACTGAGCAATATGCCTAGTCTTTGCGGACAAAATCATGCACTCAAAGAAGCTGAGGGCACCCCAGAAATAGTTCGCATAAAACTTGTCGTTATATTCCGATTGTTTCCCCTTGCTCATCTCGTTATAAATATGTTGGAGCATAAACACCCACTAAAAACAAATACCATTAATCAGCTTTACATAGTCAATTTTTAGTAATTTTAGTAATGTTAATTAGGCATAAAACGCCCAATAGTTGCCTTACCATTACTGTGCATCGCCTGTAGACTTCTTTGAACGTGTTCGTGACTTCAGTCATATGTTGGACTATTTTGACGCCTTCCAGACTAATGCTTCGGGAGATGAAGACACCTCGCTGTTTGAGGTTCATGGCAAGCATCTCAAGCACACTGATGTCCTGGCTTCTCATTACTTGCAAAAAATGCTCTTGCGTTTCGCAAAACCTTTCGTTTCCCCATAGATTTAGACGAAACATGTAGGTAAGATGGTCAGCATGAGAGGCCCCTGAAAAACAAAATTAAAACACAGAGCCTTTAAAATTTTGACAGTCACAGACTCAAAGATTTTATCATGAGCGTGTAACTGTCAAGAATCAAAGTGACAAAAATTCAATTTTTGGCACATGAATTTTCAATAGTCACAACCTCATCCTTTTTAATATCTAGAATGCAACTGCCAAACATCCAAGTGTCAAAAGTTCGATTTTTGGCAGCTTAACTTTTGACAGTTACAGACTCAAATATTAAATCGAGAGTGAGAAACTATCAAAAATCCAAGTGTCAAAAATTCGGTTTTTGTCAACTTAAGTTTTGACAGTTACAGCCTCAAACATTTTATCATGAGTGTGCAACTCTCAATAATTAAAGTGTCAAAAATCCAATTTTTGGCAGATAAATAAGTAAACACCAGATACGTACCTGTGGCACTGGAATACACAATTCTGGCGTTTGTGTACAACTTCTGCACTTCCATCGTTATCAAATGGGTATTCGATTCCTTCTTATTTCTGGTGTGTTTCATGCGATGAGACTCATCAAAAATTATCTAAACATTTGTTAAAACTTGAAATTAAACAGTTGCTCTTGTAAAGCCAAATTACAATCAAATGTAATAACAATGTTGCATAGACTGTTTCTTACCAATCCATCAAAGTCGTTTCCAAGCATTTTTGCGAACCGTTCAACATTTTGGTCTAGTGCCACAAACGAGTACGTAACAAAAGTCACTCCCCTCTTCATCTCCGTTGCCTCGGTGGCATAGTGAAAGGACACGTTGGGTAGGAAAAGCTTGATTTCGTCTTGTGCTGGCTTAAAGAGTTTTGTGGAAGTTGTGAACCACAAAACTTTGTCAACTTTGCTTATGAAGCATTCTTTGACAATTCCGGCCAGCGTTCTTCCCTTTCCAACACCGGTTCCGTCGCCTATTTTTTTACAAAAAAATTTGTACACACATGTTATGAAACTAAAATACGAGTAATATAGTCTTACCTAACAAAAACCCGAGTCTGTACTCAGACAAACCCACGCGAAATGTTTTCCCGAATGCCATCATGCAGTACGCAATGGCTTCCAGCTGGGCATTTGAAAGGATCGGGCTTTGACGGCTGTAATATTTTTTCTGGGACATTTGGATCTCGTAGGTTAATTCTGGAAGTTTCACACCAGCCAAGCCACTACCTTCGCTCAATTTTTGCGGGTGATCGAAACCTTTATTAACTAAGCATAAAGACAATTAGCAACGATTTACGAATTAACCAGTAAAATTAGGCATATATAAAACTTACTCGAAGGTTGATACGCCGAATAGGGAGCGCTTTTGGCCATCACAATCTGTCCGTCTTCAGTCTCATCACTTTCGCTATCGCTGTTGTCCGAATCCGCATCCATTTGCATGGAACATTCTCCAAAATCCGAATTACCGTCAAGTGAGACCACTTCTTCATCATCCGAGACCATCATGTATTCTTCCTCCGACATTCTATTAAACAAGATCATATTTAGGCAATTAAATATTACACTGCTCAAGTTTTAAAAGTAAGACTTACAATTGTCAAAAATCTGCGTGCCAAAAATTCAATTTTTTGCAGCTTAACATTCGACAGTAACAACCTCAAAGTTTTAATCAAGAGCGTGAAACTGTCAAAATTCCAAGTGTCAAAAGTTGAAATTTTGGCACCTTAACTTTTGACAGTCACAGACTCAAATTATTATCAAGAGTCGGAAACTGTCAAAATTTCAAGTGTCAAAAGTTCGAATTTTGGCACACTAACTTTTGACAGTCACAGCCTCATCCATTTTAACATCCAGAAATCAACTGTCCAAAATCCAATTGCCAAAAGTTTGAATTTTGGCAGTTTCACTTTTGACAGTCACAGACTCAAAGTTTTAATCATGAGCGTGCGACAGTCAAGAATCAAAGTGTCAAAATCTCAATTTTTGGCAGCTTAACTTTTGACAGTCACAGCCTCATTCATTTTAATATCTAAAATCCACTTGTCAAAAATCCAAGTGTCAAAAATTCGATTTTTGGCAGCGTAACTTTTGACAGTCACAGACTCAATGTGTTAATCAAGAGTGTGAAACTATCAAAAATCCAAGTGTCGAAAATTCAATTCTTGGCAGATGAATTTTCGACAATCAAAACCCAGATACTCTAAATGTATAGGTTGTGACTGTCAAAAATTAACGTGTCAAAGATTACATTTTTGGCATGTTGATTTTTGTCAGTTGTAGCTTTGAGGCATCAACAGCCTGAGTTACAACTATCAAAACCAATTATAATTGTAGTAAAAAAGTATATATTTCTTACCTGAACACTGACGAATACGAACCAAAAGTTCCCGAAATCAAAGTTTCCGAATTCACTACTCCTGAATTCAATGTTCCCGAAATGTTCCCGGTATGTTCCCGAAGTGTAAAAGTTCCTGAAGATTATTTTCCTGGGTAAGTTGGAGAGCTGGATTTCCGATCCTTCTTGCTTGAACTGCACAACACAACTGATGGTTGTTTTGGTTTGAGCTCTTCTTTTATACTAGTGCACGGCCGTATTGAACCCACAGCTTTGGTAAGCCTTCAATGCTTGTGTACACTTCTAACCAGATGATGACTATCCTGCCCTGTGTTATTTTCTGCCTCACTCGTTTTTAGGTACGGTCGTATATGTTGCTCATGTAACCTATGCACACAACAAAGTGCGTAACGTTTATGCATGCTTACAGAGCTTCTGCATACATGATGTGTAAGGGAAGCGTCAGTATTTTATGACTTTTTATTTTGCTATTGTGAGTACGGTGGCTGCATCCTTTGAAGGTACCTGTGCATTGGAGTATGTTAAATTAATACGAACAGAAATTGTTTTTATGATGCAAGTAATTTACCATATTTACCATTCACAAATCGCAGTTCAAACGTCATATACGTTATTTCTAATGCCACATGACGCTCGAATTGTTTATGCAATGCAAATGACTTAACGATTAATCGATCAACGACGACATCAGAACGTATGAGAGTAGATTAGAAGAACGATATTATGAACGATGTATGAAAAAATCTACTTTTCTTAACCTGATATGCATTATACGTTTTTAAAAATGTAGAAAACCACTACTAGTACCACAAGCGGGCGGTAAGAGTTAACAAAATAACCAGGGCGAAGCGCACAATTTCGTATACGCACGGAGCTGGACGTAGTAGGTATTATTGCCAAAGACAAAAAATACTTAACGACCATGGGTTAAAATGAAAATTACTTATGGCATGGAGCAGGTTATGATTGTCTAAAACCGGGGTGTCAAAATTACCATTTATGGCACTTTGATTTTAAGTGGCATGAACAGACTGACTGACCACGATTAAAATTTCGTTTTGCTTTAGTTTATTACATCAAGTCGCCTCTACAAATTAAAGCACATATATATTTTATCTTGTCACACCGACGCAAACTACTAAACTAAATTTGATTAAACTTCACAGATTTTTTCAATTTTATGGAAATGGTTATTTTAGATACTAAGTCGTAAGGATAGGAATCGTAGATACTAAACTCTCTTCATTTTTGCACATTAATTTTTTTTCAATACTTTGAGCAACGCCAGAAAATTCTCCTCTGTGTACTCCCCCAGGCCCAAATCGAAAAAAGTTTTCCTCAACTCTGCTTCTGTCATGTTGACAAATTTTCTCATTTTGTTCCGAGCTTCTTCGGAATTGGCCAAGTCCTGTATTTAAAAAGGAAACAATAGATAGAAATATCTAAATAATATTACTACAAAACTGCTTTTCAACAATGTCCTATCCAACGGGTCAAAAAATGAGTCGTCGTTTCATAGGCCTTTGGCAGTCGTAATTCAGTTCTTGCCGCCGTAAAAATTTTCAACCCCAAAACATATTCAAAGCTTTGGTCTCTTAAGTTTAATTTTGACTCGAATAATACGACTGACTTTTTTCCAATCCCAGAAACAATGCAATGTGGTGAGTGGGTTGCTGTTGTCAAAAATTAAAGTGCTTAAATTTAGATTTTTGGCACCCTTATTTTCGGCAACAGCAACCTAGTCACAACATCACGACCGCCAAAAGTCAGAGTGATGAAAACTGCACTTTTGGCACTGAATTTACATTCAAGAAATAAAATGACGGATTCTAACTCTAATTTTTAATCTTAAATGACTTACAAAATCCTTATCAGCAAGAACGAGAGTGGCGAGGTTGTTTACGCTCTTTGCTACACTGGCGTATTTCAGTAACCCGTCGAAAACGTGCTTCTTGGTCCCTTTCCTATCTACGTAAATCATACAAACAAAAAGAAAACAATTAGAGTTAAGGCTTATTTACATTCTCATTCAAAGTGCAACAATTTTAAATGTCAACATAAGCTTTTACTTAGTTCGACGGTCGTGGCAGGGTTCGTGCTACTACTTTCGCCCGCATGGAGATTCCTTGCCGAGTCCGGGTCAACTAGAAATCAATTTCAAAATTGGTTTTACGTTTGGTACAAAATTATTTTATAACACTCGAGAAAATCTATTTTTTTTGCCATATTACAGTTAAATTCACTAAAACTAACCTGTATTCGGTTGACTCGATACTTTTCGTAAAACAGACGTTGCACCATTGCCGAGAGTTGAAAGTTCTTGGGATTCTATTAAATTAAAAAAACATTAAGCATATAATTTCATCAGTTTTTAAACGTTCCATTTCAAGTAGATATTAAAATTCTGATAGAGTTTAACCGTATTCAACAAGCGAAGTAGCAACATTCTGGCTGCTGTGGCCCTCCTGACACGTGCTTGCCACCAAATCTGTCAAAAAAGCCAAAGAAATATCTAGTAAAGCAGGTGCTTTCAGAGCCATTGCCAGACCATAAACCTTATTTCTTTAGTCAGTATTGTTTTTAAATTTTACCTGTACATGGCGTAGTTACATCCTGCGTAACTGGCATTTCATCCAGTTGATTCATCAAAATCCTTGGAGAACCTATTAGATGCAATATATATAAGTAATTAAAACATCACCATATCGCGATTGTGTTACTTGTTTGTTTATAGAGTTTAGAGCAATAATAGTATAGAGCATTACTTGTTTATAGAGCTAACCTTGATTGTTCCGTCGTTCCGCTGTCTCTTTCTGTTGCTCCTGCGATTTGGCTTCTCGGGACCCTATCAGTTTTCAAAATAATGACAATTAGGTTCAGCAAATCAATATGTAGTTTGCAATATGAATTTTTTACTTTTGAACAACGAACCATTGTACGCAGGAGGACATTGCCTTTCTCGTATGGAGTGGAGAATAAAGGCCGGGGTGTACTTATTTGTACTCATCAGGTCAACCGAAGAGCGTTCGTCCTGCCCTAGAGTAATTACATAATCTTTTTCCGTGGCTTGTTCGAGTTGTATTATCTCTCCACCGTGCAGCTGTAGAAATAAAAAAATTATTTTGCCACTAAAATTGCTACTAAAAGGGCGAATCAATTGTTAAACAAATGGTTAAACTAAAGCCTACGCAATTTAAAAACTGGTTAGGCTAAATGTAGAGCTAACATTCAATAGGTTTTTAAATCCAGTACATACCAAAATAAGTGATCCCAGTTTAAACATTTCTAGCTTCTGAATCTCAACATTGTCATTCGACACACAGGCAAACGCAAATGTGTAACCCGAAAAGATTGTGCTGAGTTTTTGGTGAACATCAATTTGGACTCTGAACTTGTCACTTTGAATTCCAAAAGTTCTCTGAAAATATAGTTTGCGTTAATTATTTTATTACCCAAAAGTAATTGCAAATTATGAAATGAACGCCGTTTCATTACCTCGTTTTGCTCCTGAGTTCCATTCATTTCGTCATCCACAATCTCAATGACTTCCACTTTGTTTTCGGTTTCAGCTTGCAAATTGCTTGTTGAGGCCACATTTTCCTCGTTCTCCGAATTTTGCTGCTGGTTGCCGGACAATGCTTCGTTAACAGGCGGAGCTTCAGCAAGCTTTTGTTTTAGAAGCCGAATTCTACTTGCCAGCCGTTTGAGACGAACATCTTTATCCAAATATTTATCAAGGTCTTTAGTATCGCATGGTGGCAAGTCAACATTGTACATGTTGTTAAACAGTTTTTGAGTGTGGTCAAGAATCTGACTCTGCAGCATGGATGGATTTAACTTCCTGCTCTTTTTCTAAAATCATAAAACAAGAACTACATAAAAACTGACTGACATAACTTGCCTTAAGGACGTCAATAATCACACTTTTGGCACTCTAATTTTTGACATCGAACACCTCTCCATTACCTTTAATGACTGAAAAGCTCATAGCATATCCTAATGTTGTCATTTACATCAGTGGTCAAAGTGAAACAAAAATCAGAGTGCCAAAAATCCCAATTTCGACACTTTGATTTTTTGCAGTAATGTAGCACAGAATGTGACGTTATGATGGTGCTGCGATTGTCACAAATCAAAATTCCAAATATGCAGTTTTTGCCAATTCAAATTTTTGCATGCGCAACCTAGTCATCACATCATAACTTGAATTGCATGACATGATATTTCAATATGAAATCACTAAGCAGCCCCGGCAGCTTCACAGCACCCTCTCCCGCCCGAAAATACTTGATTCCAGAAAATGCAGGTTGTACTTCAACAAAAATGCAAAAAAACATGCCCATACAATCCTCTAAAAAGCCTGCCTAAATTTATTCCCCTTAAAATACGTAATTTTAGTATTCGCTTGTATTACTAGAATACGCAATTTTTGCATTTGGTTGCAGTGCAAAAATATGAAATTTTTGCATTCGGTTGCAGTACAAAAATATGAAATTATTGTATTCGCTTGCAGTACTAAAATACGCGATTACAGCACATAAAGCATACACTAAAATTCAAAATAATAGTATTTGCGTTCAGTACTAAAATACGCATTTTTAGCACTTTCTATTTTGGCAAACATACACTCTCGTTTGATTATTTTCCTAAATAGCCACTGCTAAAATATGATATTTTATTGCTCCCTATTTTAGCAGAAACGCACTCACGTGAGTTCAAAGCTGCCTTAATAGCCACTGCCAAAATGCGATATTTTAGTACTCGATGTTTTAGCAGAAACGCACTCACGTGTTTTCAAAGCTGCTATAATAGCCACTGCCAAAATACAATGTTTATGCGGTTGAAATTTCTGCAGTTTATGCCTTTCATGTTATTAATTTCGATTCAGCTTGAACAACCAATATATGCAATGCGGCGCTTTCTATTTAAGCAGTCACGACTTGGTAATTAATTCATGTCTTCTGCTTGCCGGACGGAGGGACAGACCTTTCTATACGTTTATAGTATGAATGACTGAAACCATCATAAAATCTGCCAAAACTTTGATTTTTGGCAGCGTATTTTTTGACAATCGCAACCCTTTCGTTACGTCACATTCGGTACTGCACAACTTTCATTAATTAAGCGTCCAAATTGGGATTTTTTGCACTTTGACCTTTATTAGTCCTTGACTTTACAAGTCATCATTGGTACAAACGAACACTTTCTGTGGACTTCACATTTAAGTAGAGTGCTTTACATTGTGTAATGAATAATATGTTTAGCTGTGATGAATGCGTTGCACCTCCCAGAGTATAAAGCGACAAAAATTGCGAATTTGGAATTTTGCATTTTGACGACTGCCACCTCTTCATTAAATCACATCAAGTGTAGAACTACCAAAAAAATCTAGTCTCAAAATTCTGATGTGGACTTAACACTAACATGGACTACCAACGTTTTAGGTGTAGCACCCGTCATATTTGTGAAATTTAACATGAGCGTGGATTACCAAGATCGTCGGCAGCACCCGCAACCACATTAAAAATTTAACACCAACGTGGATTACCAGGTTTGTTGGTAGCACCCGCACTCAAAAACAAATTTAACATGGACGTGGATTACCAAGATTGTTGGTAGCACACCCAACCATATTAAAAATTTAACATGTACGTAGATTACCAGGTTTGTTGGTAGCATCCGCACTCAAAAAACAAATTTAACATGGACGTGCATTACCAAGATTGTTGGTAGAACACCCAACCAAGGTAAGGATTTAACATGGAGGTAAATTACCAACGTTTTGGTAATACCGCAACCACGTTAAAAATTTAACATGTACGTGGATTACCAACATTGTTGGTAGAACACCCAACCAAGGCAAGAATATAACATGGAGGTAGATTACCAGCGATCTGGAAATACCGCAACCACGTTAAAAATTTAACATGGACGTTGATTACCAAGATTGATGGTAGAACATCTTACCAAGGCAAGAATTTAACATGGAGGTAAATTACCAACGCCCTGGTAATACCGCAACCACGTTAAAAATTGAACATGGACATGGATTACCGGATTGTTGGTAGCTTTCGCAACCAAGTTAAAAATTCAACACGCACGTGAATTACTAATGTTTTTGTTAGTCTATGCATGGATAAAATTAACATGGACAAAGAATGTCAATGTGTGTGCCTTGGCTGCATTGATTTTTGGTAGCACTATACCAGAAAAGATGTGAAGGCCAGGTTGCAATCGTCAAAATGCAAAATTCCAAATATGCAAATTTCGTCGATTCTATTTTTGGCAATTCAAATCTGGTCTTCTAATTGTAATTTAAATACATGACTAGCTGTACAACACTTCAATGTGGAGTCAAAGACTAACAAAAATCAAAGTGCCAAAAATCACAATTTGGACACTTTGATTTTTGGTAGTTCTGCACCATTTGTAATGTAATGATTGGGTTGCGATTGTCACAAATCCAAGTGCCGAGTACGCAGTTTTCACCACTTCAATTTATGGCAGTCGCAACCTAGTCATCACATCATAACTTGAATCACATGAGCCGATAAAAATTACTCGATTT
>JAHZMX010006747.1:0-10654 GCA_027743895.1 Seira musarum | reverse complement strand
CATTTCGATCATTCACACATCCTTTTGCTTTGCTTGTAACGTCATTTTCAAAAGTAGAACTTGCTTCTACTTTTCGGAGTGACGAGCGAGTGAAGCTATGGCGATCAGATGTGATTGTTTACTGTTCACACTTGCTCGGATTTTTTGGAGTGAAGAAATACAATGAAA
This sequence comes from Seira musarum, assembly GCA_027743895.1. NCBI lineage: Eukaryota > Metazoa > Arthropoda > Collembola > Entomobryomorpha > Entomobryidae > Seira > Seira musarum. The sequence continues at coordinate 10,486 of JAHZMX010006747.1, read as the reverse complement.
TGAAGATTACGTTATGTGTGAGTAGGTATTCATCTAAAGATGAATACCTACTCACACATAAAGCAAGTTAAAAGGAAAAGTTTCCTTTTAACTTGCTTTTCTATCCAAAAAAAAGTATGTGTGAACCGGCCGTGATAGCTCATTCTAAAGCCCTTGGAACACTGAGTATAACTGCCATTATAGTTTTTGTTTTGAAATTTGTTAACCGTCAACGGCGACAGGCGGTCCAAACTGTTTCATGCAATATAGTTTGTAACAGCTCATTCGACATATTTTTTCGAACTTTTTATTCGTGCATGCAATTATGACTTTCAGATAAAACATTCGTGAAACCAAATAAAAAGAATTTAGTATTTGACATCCTATTGAACTTGGAAGACATAGCAATAGTATTCTGAGACAGCTTTTGTCGTCTGTAACTCTTTATCAACTACGTCCTTATGGCTGTTTTAAAAGCTATATTTTAAACATTCCATTATGGAAAGAAAATGAACTATTCATCATTGACTGGATCCAGACTTAAGGTTAGAATATTAAAATGACAGACATAAATATGTTAATATACGTAACTCAATCTCCGAGTCCATAGCGCATTGCCTCATTCATTATTATTGACTTCATTTGTGGATCGCAAAGTGGTTGTGTTCCGCATGTTTTGCAGCATTACGGGTTAACTTTCATGACAAATTACAACAAAAACCCAAATAGTTAGTTTAGGAATACCTGCTATACTGTGTATCAAGTCAGTGGCATTTGACGTTTCAAGTTAAGAATGATATTATAAATGCCTGTAGATAGTAAAAATGAACTAGTGTAAATATTTGTATAAACATGGAAAGAGGTTTAACGAATTATAGATTTTATAGCATGCGTTTATGAAGTACAGAAGAGTTGCTTGTTTTTTTTCTTTTTCTTAAATGTTACGTTTCCTGAAAAAATTGCTGTGGTGTTTTGGAGGAGATAATAACATGTGTTAGATGCAATTTATCTCGCCTGATTATGGTATGAGCCATATCTAATTATCATGAACTTATCAGCATTGCGTTGTTTCCAGAAACTGGGAACCAAGCCTTTAATAAAGTATGCCACTTAACCTTTATGGTAGAAAATAATCAAAATGTTATTTACCTATGCGAGAAAATACATGCATGTATTAAGTATGCATATACAGAAAAAAAGTAAGACACAAATATGTTTACAGGGAACTTATTTATTCACGATTAAAATTTGAGTTTCAAGAAAAGTTATTTTTGCGGCATTATACGAGAATTGCTCAATTTAAACAAATGTGTACGAATGCATATTTACAATAGCGCATTTTGGATTATGCCTTATTAGCTTACAATTGCTCTCCATATGTTCCACAATGGTTGACGTTCACTTGCACAAATTTAATAAGCATAAAACGGTTTACTTAAATAAATTTGTATTCATCCAACAAACTTAGAAAATAAAACTCAAAGGGGCAAGTGCTTTCACTAGGTCTTATTATAGAGCTCGCAAAGGAAACACATGATTGCGGCAAAACTAACCAATCCGACTAGTACCCAAACAACATATAATTCTATCCATTTTGTCGGAGTCTCCCAATCGCATTCTATTTGGATGTAAGATCTTAGGATATGATGTAGCACTTGCTGATTTCCTATACCGCAGCCTTCGTCTGACTCCTTCTCTCCGTGAAATAGTTTTTGTATAAATTGTTTCCAGCTAATACCCAAGGGAGCTGTTTCCACGTCTAAATTGAGTTTCCCTATGTACCATTCATTGAATACTCGCTTATCCTGGTTTTTGAATTCTCTTTCCCAAATTCCGGATGCAACAAGACGTCCAATGAATTTAAAAACGGTCCTACTGAAGAAAGTGAGTTGTCCATATAAAATCATCCCTTTGGCGTGTCCAAATTGGTTTGCTGGTGCTTCGTTATTTTCGTAAATCACTCTCCCTCCCAATACGCTCATCAAGGGTCCTACAAATTTGTTTATGTCGTACAAAGTGTCAGTCTCCCAAACAATGCCCATTGGCCCATGCAATTCAACAAACTCTGGTTCCTCAACAACATCAGTGACTATTGCAGTTGCCAACGAATTAGATTTAATGAGACCTCTACCCATATTCAGAATTTCGATTGAGTCAAAGGAAGATGGACCAAAAAATGCCATTTGCTGATCAAATACAAACGCGCGTTTGAAAATGTGCGTCACGTTCCACCCGTTTGGACAGAGAGACTGCTTCATTTGAAGTGATGAGTTTGGTTTCAGACAGGTTTCCACAAATCTACTTACGTCCATCTTTGCATGAGAAACCAAAGCCGTAAACATTAGCAAAGGTATTTCCTGTTTATCACTTCCGTGAAGTAAATCAGGCAAACTTGATGGCAGATAATTTGGCGGTGGAGGTGTTGAAATGTCAGCATACATTGATGATGTGTAAAAATTACGTAGTATGACCGTAAAGAGCAGCCATGTAGCGAGAAAATTTCCTGGCTTGCCAAAGTTACCTCCAGGCTCTTGTTCTACAAACACGCTGAACAGGCCCCACACTGGCGCCTCATACCCATAAAGCGTCATCGCCCAAAATAGCACGGAAATTACCAAAATGACAGCCAACCAAAGATCCAAGGTAAACGGAGAAAATAGACGCGCCATCATTTTCATGCTAAATCCGTTGTGATCAGTATCATTTATGACCTCGCCAGCTGTTACATAGTTATAACCTTGGCCCGCTATTACGTGTGGAAAATTATGTACTGCATCCTCGTTGTCTAGTTTTTGGAATCCCAGACCCACTTTACCCCCGCATTTGTCATGCAACGAACAATTGTAGTGGTGACTAATATAAACGGATATTCCATCCAATAGGCTGGACTTCCTTACTTGAAACTTTGATAGAATGTCCGATAATTTTGGCGGAATCCATGATTCCATGTTAATCTTGTTTGTGTGATAATAAGACCAAATCTCCAAAATTTGTTGAAGATTTTGAAAAGTTTCCTCGAGAACATGCAGTTTTTGATTTGTATAGACTGGGCCTTTTCTTTTCCCAATTGATGTTACATCAATGCAATTCCAACAACCCATTCGTATCGTCCGATCCTTGTCGACGAGAACTGCAATGGATGGGAGATGACTAGGAACCCATATTTCGAAACCCTTCTGAAATGGCAAAATCAGGTAATTTGGAGGAACCCACCTAACCGTACGACGTCTATGCATATTTTGCAACCAACCATTTTCCGGTTTGTACATTATTTTGGGGTGATTATCATTGTTGACGACTGACACAGTCGGCAGATGTGCTATGCATGGCTCGGAAAATGTTTTTTGAAAGTATATATTAGTAAAAATCGGCGTAATATCTTCAAACCCGCTTTTTCTCCATTCGATTTCAAGTTTGTTTCCATAGGTTCCTCTTCTAGGATTAGACACAGTTTGGATTACAACACAGTATCCAAAGTTGACACAATCGTTAACAATTTGTTCGTGCAATTCAAACTCTGTGGAAAACTGTGCTAAATGTCGTGAAAAATGCAATGTGCACAGACTAAGTAATTGGTAAATTATTCTTTTGTAATTATTATTGCTTTCCGACGTCATTGTACTAAAGCGAATTGTGCTTTTGCTAAAATTTAAACAGAATATTTAACTTGAGAAAGCGGTTACCAACATTTCGTCCTCATCGTCATAAATAAACAAACTGTTTTTCATACAATTGTTCTAGTCTAGTTGACGTAAGAAGGGCGTTTTGCTCCAATTCTTATGCATGCTTTCGACAGCTATGCATGGTTATAATCAATATTACTCGATCCAATTAGGCTTTTTATTATACCCAGAAATACTGTGTTTGCGTCAAACGATTGCAAAATATGGGGTTGTTTAATAACGAACAAGAGTAAAATGCTAACATAGTTTGCCATGGTATTTTCCTGTCCTTCGAATCAAGATTAAGCACATGAATCCCCGTGCTTCAAAGCATATTTTGGTACATGGGACCAGAATTTAAAAAAAATGCATCGCAGTGATGCGTAAAGAAAGGCTTAGAAAAAGAGTTATTTCCCGCTACGAAAATTTGGACCTTTATGGGACAAATAAATTTTGAAGTGACTATCAGTCTTTTTTGGACACTCCTTATACAATCTTATTTGGTTTATCATTTTTGTTTGAGAGGTTTTATTTTCTCTAGAGTTGAAGACAATATAGCTAATGCAAACAACAGAATCCTAGCTTACAGTCCCTAAAATTTCATCCTTACGTTTGCATTGAATGCAGTAGTGAGTTTTACTAGTACAATAGCTCAGTTTATCTCCACAATGATTGATAGCATAGCATCTGCATACTGTTTAAACAACCAGATAAATATTTGGCCAATAAAACAACGAAAACCCGTTCCAAAAATATAACAAAATTATTTCCGCTTTATTTAATGCAAGCCAGTGAGAGAGTGACATCGAAGACATTTCATTAATTTGAGAACTAAGTACACCTTAATCAAATGTTTAAGAGTCAATCTGGGACAGATGAAGGGTTTCAAAAATGTTTCACAGGAACCGGCACTTTTGACTTCATGTAATGACTGATAGAGCATTTTTGAAAATTACTTTTGACATGAAAACCCCCACACAATCTGAAAGACTTTGTGAAATATAGATGATCTAGTTTACAAAGCATAAGTCATTCCAGTTCTCATTTTTTATTCTAATCATACATATGTTCTTTCCAAAAAACCTTAAGGGCAATAAAATGTCATTCGTCAACATTGGAAACATTGTATTATTGTGCAAAAATTTATTATTTCGCTTGGTATTACAGAGCATTGGTATTACAACTTTTATCTGCGAAAGAATTTATATATAGCAAACTGTGCATGAAATTATCACTAATTGCGTTTAAAAATTAAAAATTAAATATTTCTTGAGCCAATACAAATACAATGTGAAACAAATACTTGAAAGCTTAAATTTTCCAAAACATGGACTAGAAACTATCGTTTTGTTGCGCAGTTCAAACAGACTCAATCATCCTAGCGGCATTGAGTATTCCGTAACCCTGTTAGTCAATGTAATTTCATCACGAAATAAGTCCATTAGTTCAATTTAAGTGCCAACAATTCACTCACATATTGATGATTTGGAATTTTAGTGGACGGTATTCCACCACAGATTTTTCCACCATTTGGTACATTTTTGTCTGCTTTTTCGGTTATAACTTTAAACACATCTTCGTATTTTAAATTAGGATTTTTTGACAAAAGTAAAGCCACAGCACCAGCGACATGTGGACTGCAACACGAAATAAGAATACTGGGTGAAAACTGCTGAAGTATTTCCACAATAAATACATACATATTTTCTATTTTTCGAACCATGACATTGAAGTACCGGACTTGGAACTGTATGAGCTGTCATCGTCAATCCAAGCAGAGCGAACATTTCTACCCGGAGCCTAAAGGAAATTGGGTTAGATATGCCCTAGTATGATTAATTCCTTTACTAAACCGTAACCGTATAAATTACCGTAACTTCAGGTTTAATTTTTCCATCCATTGATGGTCCTACTGAACTGAAATATGAAATCATATCGCCGGAGTCAACTGATCCAACGGAGATAACGCTTTGATCTCCGGGTGACCTAACTGTTTCACAATCAGGACCAGCATTCCCAATAGAGAAGACAGGAATAATGTTTGCCGCTTTCCATGCTTGAATTACGGAGTTGTAATAGGGATTTCCACCTCGATAGTCTGAAAAAAATTACCTATTAATTCTTCTTAATTCAAAGTGATGCTATTAGGTTATGCAAAGCGTTTATTTGTTATTGTTATTACTGCCCCATGAGTTGGACACAATATTTGGTGCCTTTGAGCAATCGGGTTCCGATCCATCCCATTTTGTTGGACAAAGAACCCACTGTCCGCAAGACTTTAAAGCAGATTCAGTACACAATATAGTATGACAAGCCCTACACGAAATCCACTGAATTCCTGGAGCCATCCCAATCCCATTACTTCCAGCTATTATACCCATCTTTAAATCGTGAAATTGATTTTTGTAAATTGCGACTCTCCTTTTAAAGATACGTGTTTACGTATTAAGTAAAGTTTTGTGTTTTTTACCGTATGTGTACCATGACCGCTTAAGTCGCTCGGAGTCTTTTCCATGCTATTAAAAGAATCCCTGATTACGATTATACTAATTCAACTGGTTTAGTTATTCTTAAAGAGCAACTTACTTAACAGGATCAAACCAACCATACTGTTCGCGATAATTCCCACGCAAAGCTTCGTGGCTAACTCTTACACCGGTATCGATGTTTGCTGCAATGCGTTTCATTCAAATTATTTTTTAACAATAAAATTGTCCATTTAAAATGGCATGTACAAATACGTTACAATGAACCTTACCAACTACAATATTTCCACCGTTAAATCCCTTATTCCAGACTTCGTGTGCCTTTACCCTCACAATATTCCATTCATTTCCATTAACCCTAGTCGACTCCTGCTGGGTGCTAGCGAATGCTTCCAATGGAATAATATTTTCTTCGTGAATCTCTTCCACGTCTGGAAAGGACTCTAATTTTTCCACAATTTTCGAATCAGTGCCTCTGATGAAGAGCTCGTTTGTAATCCAAAATGATTCGATTGACTCTCCGTTTATTGAGTATTCTGACTGCAGCTGCTTCACAACTTTTGACTGACTTGATACGGAATGGAATTTTAATTCTTCCACGAGGTGGGTAACAGTCATGTTTGCTAGTGTAAATCCGACTGCACTATTAATGAGCTGATGGGCTGAGGTGTCCTTAAACTTTACAAAAATGTTTAAGTTTTCCTTCCCACTTAGCAGAGAAATTTTAAGCTTTCCGTCTATTTTACTAGAATTAACTCCCAAACTCACAAGAAAAAGAAAGTTTATAATATTTTTTGCCATTTTGAATTTTTTTCTTCCGATGGGCTTCGCTGGTATTTGACGATTAATTAATGTATTGGGAATTCAACTTTTTATACGCGTAAACTCATTACATATACATCGTTTTTAAAATTTTGCATAGAAATATAACCGCAAACTGGGCTTAATTCCATTAAAATGAATTTCTTTTTTCTTGTGATTAAGCTTAATGCTGTCGATAAATGACTGGACACCGTTATAAACGAGAAATTATTGACAGTTTTGATAAATCCCCACTAGCATTAAATAACTGATTAGCATAATAGTATATAAATACACCGTGAAGATAACTCGTAATCATTGTGTAACTAAATACTTATTTTCCAAGCGCAGATGTGCAATATTTATGTATTTCTGAGAAATAACTGAATCAAACATGCATTTGTAATGATATTATAATGTACAACAAAAAGATAACTCCTGTATATTTGCTACTGCAAATTTAAAATAGAGTACTTATGACGCACTAAACAAATGTTGAATGGCAGGAATCGTCCCGTTTTACCTTAATTTATTTTGTCAATAAAAATAACCAGTTAATGTTTATTATTGATCGAGTGGAACAGGACTTTAACATAAATGAATAGGCATGTGTGAATATCGCCTAATTTCTAATCCATGATTCATTTTTTTTATTTCTTATTCGTCACATGTATGATAATATATATTGTCGTTGTCGTTCGCCGTTTTTACAATATTAAATCCATACTGCATCAACTTTAAAGCCATGCTGCAACAATTAAAAGTTACCCAATTCAGTAGGATTTCCAATGGTTTACAATAAAAATGTGTTTATCAAGTCAATGGTGTTTGACTGTTTAGGATGAAATATGATTTTTGCTTAAATTGACTGTAAGTCATTTTAATGAAAAAGTATATTTATTTGCAAATTATTACACTGATACGTCATAGAAGTCATTCTTCTCTTTTTCAAAGATACTATGGCTTGCATGCATTATAAATGGAAAGTTTTCATAACAATATTCAATCTGTGGTTACAAAGGTCTGAATCCATCCGTGACTACAAAATATAACTTAACCAGTTTCAAACCAGCAACCATGATGCCTCCCCAATGGATTTAAGATTAAGACGAATTTGTTTAAAGCTATAAATCCTTTCTATGTTTCATTGGGAAACCCCATTGTTCCAATAGGAAGCGAGCGATTACATAGTGCCAGCAAGTATTTCCGTCCAAAGTCATCACAAAGGCTAGGCGTGAGGGGATAAACAACAACTATATTCGTTGTAAATGTGATGGAACAACTGGTGCGAGTCATTTGGACTATTTTCGCAGTTAATAAATTTAATACGTTAATTTCATTACAAAAGTCAGGAGTTTATGCCAATGAATTAACTGATTCCCCATTCAATATTTTTCTTTTGCTGTTAATTACTTGGAGTCAGCGAAAAATATATGCGTAAAATAGCATTTTACTAAATGTGCTTTGACGATGACAGAAGCAATTTGTAACTTGACTTGTTGGAACTATAAATAAAAGCAAAAGATTTGAGTGCGTCTAGGTTTGGTCCAGCTGAAAAGAGGGATAGACCCTAAGTAATCATTCTCATGCCAAAATTCAAGTTGTTAACATTTTCCTGCCATTTTTGAAAAAGTATGCTCCTAAGATACACAAAAATCTAAATATGTATTTTATTAAAGTCACATAGACCAATGCTGATTTAAGTCTTAAAAATTGCAGTGGCCGAATCTACCTGACAATTTTTTCATTGATCGCCATGACTCTTTTGAGATATTTATCATGGCCTGGCTATGACTACCTTGCGTCTATGGTCCTTGCACGTCAGATCAAGTAAAGTTAGCAACATGAATTGACAGAAGTGGACCCTGACTTGACTTGAATTCACTTTAATTTTTACTGATTTGACTTGACATTTCAAGTAAAAGTTAAATTCATCTCACAATTCACCCGTCAAATTCAAACTCAAAATATTTATCAAACCGTGAAATTTGGGAAGTTTTATTCAAATTTGCTGGAATCTCGAGTATTATTAAGTAATTTGCGAGTTAGCCTTAACTGGTATCAAAAGTGATGTCCGTCATGAAAACAATATTAATCCTCGCTGTTCGTCCAACACACGTGCTAGCCAGCTCGAATTACAAGTATTAGACAATATTAAGGAGACAACAGTGTGCAAATAATTTTTGTGGCAACACCGGAAAAGCAAATATTGTGAAAACGTTTGAAGCACAGACGGGAATTAAAATTTATAGTACTACAGTTTTTGCAACTGTCTTGTGTTTGATCCAATTTATGTGACAAAATATTTGGGAAATGCATTACACGTGGCAAATGATAATCACACTGAGCTGAAGTGTACTCATCTAATACTTAGTTTCGTTTTTGGTAAAGTGCTTTATTAACAATTGTGGCTGCTTTCTGGGCTGTAGGTTCTTGGACTACTTACATAATGAAAGACACAAGAAACAAATTTTGATATCCCAAAACTGACATAAAAATTTTGAAGAGCATGTGCTAAACTGAAGTTAAGGGCAATTTCTTAAAAAACAACTTACTTCGTTAAATATGCTTGTGCGTTAAACTTTGGAAAAACAACGATCTAACATAACCGATATGTAGGTATATCTATTGATATCAACCGGGTGGAATTTCGTGGAAATATATTTTGACAATCTTTCTTGCATAACCTCTTTGTTTAATATCATTAGGGTCGCAAATGCCCTTTAAACAAACTTAGTGCAGACTTCAGTGTTTCAAAAACAACGGTGTTACAAATCTCTGTTACAAAAAGTATTATTGCAGTACAGTTTGCTATGTAAAATAAACCCCATACAACCGATAGTTCATTCCACTTTGCACGGATTTCCCGATTACATTCCTTCTGTATATATGATCTCAGAACATGATGCATTACTTTTTGGTTGTGTCTTCCGCAGCCTTCGTCCGATTCCTTTTTTCCGTGAAAAAGTTTTCGCTGGAATTGCTTCCAGTCAAGATTTAGATGTCTGGTTTTTACATCCAATTTATTAAAATCCAAATACCAAGTTTTAAAAGCATCCTGATCCGCAATTTTGAATTCTTTTTCTAAAATACCTGAGGAAACTAACGACGCCATAAATTTCAGAGCAATTGAAGTAAAGAAGTTTCGGTGTGAAGGCCACACAATTCCATGAATTAACTCAACGTGTTCACTTGCGGCTTCGTTGTTTTCATAGATCACTCTGCCTCCCAAGAAGCTAAAAAGTGGTCCAAGAAATTTGTTGACGTTGTACTCAACATCAACCTTCCAAATTAATGCAAATGGTCCATCCAAGTCCACAAAATTTGTTGTGTTCATCCATCTATTCGAAGCAAGCGTAGTTGCTTGACTGCCGGACCAGATGTGTCCATTGCTAAGGCTTACAAAGTCATTGATGTCGCTAAACATGGGGAATAGCTCCAAAAATTCAATATTATTAATTACATATCCACGTTTAGCAAGACCGTCGGTCTTCCAGCCTTTAGGACATAAATACTCGTCATAAGCATTATTTTTTTGAATTCTTTGAAGATGATTGG
>JAHZMX010006746.1:0-10434 GCA_027743895.1 Seira musarum | reverse complement strand
GTAATCTTAAACAGATTCGAAACATCTAACTTTAAATCTGCATAAACCTCCAATTAAGTATGGCCACTGTATTTTAGGCGACAGACGGACAGAATAGGGCAATTATATAAGGATTTTGATGGGGCTCAACAGCCATGCGCAAACTTGAAATGATCATGGGATACCATTCCTAACAGGAGTGAGTGATAGGGTAGGTCCGGTATTTCTATGCTTCAATATCAAAAATACTTCCCACAGCCAATTTTGCGTATGGCTGTTAACTCCTATTCTGGGTTGTTTATTCCAATGAATTGTAGGTATACAATTTCGCATACACGAATCAAATTTACAAATCACCCCGACATTTTTGCTGTAATTTGAAAACAGATTCGTGATCAGCGTATAAAACTGACTTGGATAGTACATTTCTTATATGTGATAAGGGGGGTACAGTACAAAAAGTTCCCTTGTAAATGTATTAATTGGGACGATATCAATGTTTTTATTTTTCAAACCAATCTTTGCAGATTTCACTCACAAATCGAAACGAAAGAATTGGTGCGCTTTTGATTTTGAAATAAATTGCTTTCCATTCAGCAGAAATTGAGATGATACGATATTTATCAGGCAATCACATTTCGTAATTCGTAAAGGTCTTCCATGTACTAATATCATAATCAAATGTCAGATGAAATTCTTTACAGGCGGGAATCGATAATTTTAACAAAAATATTTTAGGACCTAGTTTTTTTTTATTTCTTTACACCAAATCACCAATTTTCTTAGGCAACTTGAATGTTTACACCAAATCTTTTCGAGTCTTTCGTATTTGTACCCTTTGTGTGCCATGCTATCGTTTGGACAGCAAAATAAAATAATAATTTATATACTCAAAAAGCATAACTGTACAAAATTACTATGTGAAATACCCCTCCGTTAAATGTGGTAAAATAACTTTGTACAGATTGTAATTTTGTCTTCAGGTTACCATAATGCTTAAAATTTCGTTTTTAAGTGGTTTTGTTGGCTAAAACGTCCAGTAATATATTATATCAATTTAGCATTTTACGTGAAATAATTACCAAATTGAGATATTCGTTTTTTGTAGAATGTCCCGCGAAGATAAATCATCACCATTTTTATCAATGTTTGATTCATAATATCAGACTGCGTCGGTGTTTTTAAACTGAAGCGTGATGAAATTTATCTATCGATTCGAACATGTACTTCAGCCATTTTTTTTTACTTTCTTATATTTCAAGATTCCTGTGAGAACATACAACATACCCCAAATGAAACTGCAAATCACGATACCTGAGTGGATAAGAAATTCCTGCGGTAACTCAGAGTCGAAATATGTCGCTCACGCCATAAACCCTATGCTATAAAAATTTACAGGGAATTGAGGCAGACGAAATATTTATAGGCATAGCTGTGAAGCGCTTGAACAGAATAAAAAAGTTTGCTTGAAAGTTCACGTCTTTCAATCATGATCATAAAACTCGTGACTTAAAGCTACATCAAAACATAATTATTTGTAATCGAGAGAAAATTACGCTGCCAAAGTCAGAAACCTTGAGTCTTTATTCCTACAAGCTGTAGTTAGAATATACCGTTGGATCTGCTTCGAGATGGGTTGGAAAATGTGCAGCAATAAATTTAGGGAATCGAATCATTTGTCATCGTGGACTTGTTTTAAACAGTTCGATATAAAAAATTTATTCATGACAAAAACTCATGCTTTAGCGACATCTATGACGCATGAACTTCATAATATACTAATTAGGAGTTGTCCCCAGCGAGCACTAAATTATTCGTCTACCTTGTTAATCTAATGCAAGACAACCTTTTCTATGACCTGCTTTGAAAGCGAATTATTCGTGTTAGTCAGGATTCAATGGGCGTCGCTCCCACCTCAAACTTGATCCAACCCCAGGGATGTATTAAATTTGTATGCATAAAATGTTAAAAATTATAATAATTGCAGGAACAGGAGATATTATTGTATGTATAAAAATAATTGATGTTCATTTCAAACAGAAATCCATACTGATGCTTTCCCATTTTGAATAATTTTTTGTGGAGAACTTGGCGGTGAATACAATTTGACTCAAACATTAACCGACTAAATACATAGTGGAACTGAAACTCGAGTAAAACTTTTGTTACTATTATTACTACGATTTATACTTTGCTGATATTAATTCAACAAAAGACTTTCCTATTAAATAACAGTTTTTAGTACATACTGCTTCGGACAGGTTCATGACGACATAATATTTCAAAATATTTTCGGCCACACTCTCACGCACCATTTTAGAAGTCTCAATAATAATGCTGCCACTCGACTCTCTATTTCTTTCGATTCAAGGACGATGTAAGGAGTGTTTCAATAAATTTATGTATCCGAATTACTTGATTCAAAATCAGAAGTGTGTAACTTGGTAATATGTATTAGCTTGCTCCGGCCGGCATACCTAACGGGATATTACAAATTACTTGGAATGATAGATGTGAGCGAAGAAATAGAGGATTAAGTGGGGAACGTTCATAAAAGATTAATATTGTTAGCGGCAGCACGTTTTTATCAGATATAATAAAAGGGCCCTATTCCATCTCTTAATGAAATCGGCCGGTTTTGTCAATCATTTTTGGATACTTTCCGCAAATGCAGACTCGCTAAAAATACTTATAAAAATAGTTTGGCTCATCCTCTTTCAGATAAGCCTATTTCTAGCGAGTCTGCATTTGCGGAACACCCTCATTTCGGGCGCCCAAGATAACCTGTTTTGACTCCAAATGCAAGGTAAATGCATGTCAGAGTGCATGTAAACGCTTGTGGTAACCACGCGTTACAGACTCGGAATAGCATTTTAAATGATGTCCTATATTTACTGAATATTAGCAGTCGAAGCTACACTACACATCTAATAATTAAATAATTTTTTCCACTTTTTTTCTAGCAGAACCAGAACCGAAAAAACATTAAAACTCCAAACTCCATAACTTTTCAAATGCATGCTCTCTTTTAATACGGTTTTTGCCTACATGCATCCGTAAATGCAAGCAGCATGAAGAGCAGAACAATGTTAGTAAATGCATCTTAAGTGCATTTAATATACCTATTGCAGTTTTGCTAATCATTGGATGCAAATACTGTCACAAGCCACAATAAACATTTTAATAATACATTTTTGATTCGAACAAAGATACAAGTAACAAGTAAATATCGTTTCTAGGTTTTTTAAGATCATGTTTTAAGGTCTTCAAAAATTATGATACATATCATTTTTCGAAACATGGAGCAAACACAACACACACTAAACCAATATACCTGGTAACAATGACGTAGCTGGGGATAGAATTTTGAAAGCAGTCTGCTGAAAATTGTTTTTATAGTTTTTAATTAAGCTTTTAGTGACGTAGCTGATAAAGGCTTAAAGATGGGAGAGTTGTTCTCAAAATACTTTTATTAAAGTATTTAAGAGTTTCTCTCGGGTTCAATAGGCTGTCAAAGCAAACAGTTCTCTGAATTTGTACCCACGAATTTTCATATGAAAGTCATAGCAAGAAAAGAATTAAAAGAGATCAGTCGAATGAACTATCACAAGCTGTTTCAGTTAAATAGTTTTTAGCGCTTTGACGGTTAACATTTTTTTAGAAATCGAAAACAATGACAATTTTCAGGAGCTTTCAAATGAGCTATCGCAAAGTACATTTTATTTTTAAAAAAGTTTCTGACTTCCTGTCGCTGAGGGCTAAAAAATAAAAACAATATAAATGTGCAGACTTACTAGCAATCATCTTTAAAAGGGCTTTCAGCTTTCAAATGAGCTATCACAAGCCGTATGTTTTGTTTGAAAAATTCAACCTTTGATCTTGCTGTTATTTATCAACTGAACTAGCTGATTTGAAATAGGTTTTGTCCTCAGCCAATTAATTTGACAACCTTGCTCAATTTCTTAAGAGTTTAAATGAGCTATGGCAAGCTATGCCATATATGTATGTTACATTCGAAAAAACCTTAACCTTTGACCCTGCATTTTATTGTAGATCGATTTCTTTGAAAATGTGTAGTGTCGTCCTTAGTCTTTTGAAAATTAACATCTGTACAGACTGACAAATTAAAATCAATGCTTGCTTTGCAAGTTCAGCTACGTAATAAATACTATTTCAGGACGTTTTTAACGCGAATTTATTACTTAGAAAGAAGAAAAGTAAAATGATTGATTTTCCCTGACTGACTTGTTAGTCCTACAATTAATTTCCAAGAGCAACGGGTTTCAAAATTCATTTTCTACGGAATCGCCTCAGCGTTCATTGGTCAGCAACATTTTCTGTTACTTCTCGTCAAACTGCGCAGGTAGTTAACTAAAGGTCGCTTAGTTTTTTATTTTATTTTTTTTATTATGATGTTAATAATTGTTAACATGGGGCCAGTAGTGGCCTAACTTGGAGTATTCAAATCACCATTCCGACAACGCTAAAGTGGCCGAAATTCATTAAGAGATGGAATAGGGTCCTTTGTGAAAAAGATTTGAGGAAAGTTTCCTAATATTACAGATATGTATATCTAACAAATCGTATTAAATCAGACATAAATCGTTTTAAATCGGGATAATTTCAACCTCTGCAGGCGATTCTAAATATCTTGTCATTAGTGTACAATTTAATTTGAACTATATGTAATTATATAGCTGGAATTTCTCACCGAATGTAGATAAGGTTGCAAGGCACGACGTAATTAGGGCAATAAATGGAAAATACTAAATTAAATTACTAATGGCTAATTGGCTTTCAAATGGAAATTTATTTCCGGGATAGAAATACCTTGTATGAAAGAACAACTTCTATAAACTTATTATGACTGATTCTGTTACCGCACCGAGCATTAAAATATTGTTCAGAAGCAATCACAAAAAAATACGCTGGTTGTAACGCATCCAAGTACTAAATTTCAGATATTTCGATCATAAATTTAGACGCAAGTAGTGTTGTGCAAACGAAAATGCTTTTAATTTAATTGCAGTCTACATGTTGTCTATCAAACTGAATAAACCGGTCAAAAGGAAACAAATCGTACACACAAAATATTTCTTGTACAAAGCTGCCAATTATATCTCGATTCTCTAGAACATTTCCCAATTTTTATCTACCACATTCGAAAATACCGTATACGGGTGACTTTGGACGGCGGTGGTGATGATATTCACTCCGACAGGGGAGCTTATTTTATTGAATTGTTGTCAGTTTAAATTAAGACGATTATATTATGACACTAGTTCAGTGAATTGACACAGGATTAGAAACTGGTGAAAAGAAGGACTATCTTATCTCGTATATTCGATCATCAAATCAGAATCCTGATGAACAAATTAAAAAGCATACTTCAAACCAAACTTTTTTATTTAAATTTTATCGCTTATTAATGGTCTGGCATTGCAGAAACAAATGAAAATCATCATTTTCATCCTACTTTATTAATAATTTGAAAAAAACAACATTGTCACATAGCTTAAGAAATGGTTCATTGCGTTTGCTGGAGACCAAACCATCTAATTCAAGTACACTTTGTTGTATTTCCTGTTTTTGATGAACGTATTCCCAAAAGGTGAAATTTGAAACGGTAAGACAAGAAAGGCCATGTACCAATCGTTCGTGTTTGACTAACTAGGGAACCGCCCGAGCAGGCCCCCCTAATCGCATATACCAATCATACAGTCTTGATCAGCATTTTTTTCTGATTACGAATAAGCTTTGTTTACTCTGCAGAAACATCAAATAGATTTTTAATTTTAATTTTTTTATCAAATTCTTTCATTATTTGGGTGAGGGTAAACATCCTTACTCAAATTCGATGTCATCCTCCAATTCCGATATACGACAGAGGAGAGGGAAGGTTTGTTGTAACCCACTTCCGACAGGGGAAAATATCTAATAGATCGGATTCCGCACGGTGGTGTGAATATTTATTCTGTGGTGTATACTCCTATGCATTGTAAGTAGACCATTTCGGATACAAAAATTAAAATTAAAAATTACTCTGATGTTTCTGCAGAGAAAACAAAGCTTATTCGTAACCAGAAAAAAAATGCTGATCAAGACAGTATGACTAGTATATGCGATTAAGGGTGGCACCTCGGGCGGTTCCCTTGTAAATTAGCAATAGTTTATTTGTATGCGAGCAGTTTATGTTGAAAGGCTAGCTGTTATGTTTACACTACTCGACTACAAATACCATCTGTATTTTTATTGCAGAAGTTGCTTGAAAGTTGCTTTTAAAACAACTGCAACTCATCAACATTGAACAACATCAATCTAACACGGCATGCCGAAACCACGAATATGTAATCGTAGGAAACATGAAATCGATACAACCACCAAGTCGAAGAAAATACTGTTAACCGGCATTAATTCATGCTTATGTTTCTGTTGTCTGCACAAATTTACGGACATAGCGCACACAAACCGAAAATTTATGAAGTTTCGAAGTTGAAATAGACTGCGTGACATTCAGTAGAAATTGACATCATCCGCCATTTGTAATAATTGTAGATTGTATGCTGCCCATCTCGATAATTACAGATAAGCATATTAAATGCAATTATAGCTTAACTTTTGGTTAAAAATCATTTTATTTAGTCCAAGCATATAATATATCGGATATAAAAAAGACAATATATTTTGGCTGTTGCTCCATGAATTGGAGCAGTGAAGAAATCAACGTAATGTAGTAAATCAGAGGCGTATTAGGTTGCTTGTGGTCTCATGTGTTTCTATGATTATTGTAAAACGAAATGATTTTACAAAATTTACACTTGAAACTTGTTATATCGTAAACTGTATTCCCACATAATGTAAAAAATAATTCCGCACTTTAGGAAATAAACGGAGATGAAAGTATATGCATTTTATCGAAAAAAGTACTCAATTATAAACTATTTGCGCAATGTTGACTGACTAAATGACTTTGGTCGAGTGTATTATTAGTGTCATTATTCCCGATGGTACGGACGTCGGCAAGGTTCAATTTTAACACACCTCATAATCTTCTAACGACCCAATAAAGGGGTAAGCCTGCTTTTAAATCACTGCACTGCTTGAAATTACCTATTTCAAAAGTTTTATATGTTAAGACTGTTGGAAATTTTCTACGTAAGTAATTTTAACATTTTCGTTAGAAGACGTGTCACCAAAATCTTGTGGTAAGGAAAATGTAGAATTTTGCTGTGTTTCCAAACGAAATTATGTGTGTCCCGCAAACAAGTCGAAAAATAATAGAATTGTTGCGCTTTCAAGTTTCCAAAAGACTGCATCCCATTTAACAGAAATTGAGGTTATTCGGTATTTACTAACAAATTGTAAGTACACAGATTGCGATGATATTGTACCACATATGCGTATATGCAAAAGCTAATTTAGATGTCGTATTAGATTGAATTATTCCCAGATTGGAATCGAGCAGTGAGCAGACTATCTCAACAATTGATTTGAATAAAAGGCGAGTGGGAAACGTGTTTGTGCGACACCTCACTAAAAACAATGATCTTGCGTTCAACCAGAATAGCGTAGCATGGAACTGTTTTGGAACATGTAGCTGAAAAGTATTTTAAGTTTGACAATTTAATTTTTTATCTTACCGGGCCAAAGGGGCAAGTCCTTAATTAATTGCAAATACAAGACATACATTTCCGATCGTGTTTTTACGGTCGTAGTTACGAATGACGTCTTAATGACTGAAGATATTATGTTTTTAAGAATTGCTATGCCTCAAATGCAACGATGTAAATCAAAACGAAGACCTCTGAAAGCATCTGCCAAGCAGAACATTTTTACTTTCAGCGGACGGTTTAGCGTGATGAATTTTACTGAAATAAATCACAAAACCGCCTTGCACCCGCGGAAAGCAAAAATATCCTAAATTTCTTACCTTCATAGCTGCGGCTGCATTTTTTTGCATAAAAATAAGTTGGGAATTAACTCAACAACTACTACAGTAGTGGTGTGAAAATGGATACGTAACCAGCGTGAATCGCTGGTTTCCACAGTACTTATGTCTTGTTTAGGCCGGCACTTTGGGCTTATACCCGAAAGTTAAGGCTGCAAAGCCAAGTAAACCCTTGCTGATCGGAATTGCTTCTAATTTTCATGCTGAATTTTGCCATTTTCAGCCCACCTAATTATACCTTTTTTAAAGTTCACCTAGTCAATTACGACAAAAAAAATGTCGCGATGTTTTCTTGAAGTTATATCCAAAGTTAAATTTTCGCCATCAAGAAAAAAGACAATGACATGGTCATAACTTTGAGCTAGAGTACAACAAGCTCTACTCAGAATTTAAAAATAAAATCGTTTCTGGTTAGGATAGAAAATGGTTATCGCGTAATTGTAAGCGTTAATATTTTTCTTGAAGGCGGATTGATCTTGGAATTTTTTTTATCAGGGAAACTCCCACTATAAAAATTAATATGACCCAGTAATATTTTCAATACTTAATTTTGCTAATTATTTGAGAGTAGAGCGGAACGAGCGATTATAGTGTCAATCAAGATTCCACTGTTTACAACCGGTTGCAATTATCGAATAAATACTGAAAACACACAGTAAATGAGTAGCTTAGGCTTTAGGGAATTATTCTGGTCAGCAAGGATTGATCACTTGTGGCATGACCATAATTATATGTGTTTGAAAAATATTCATGCTACATACTCGCATTCCTTCTCAAAGGTCTCAATAATGATGATACGGCTTGTTGTTCTTATTATTGGAGGAATGTTGGAGGAGTATTTCCATAAATTTATATATCCGTATATACTCAATTGGAATTCAGAAGCCTGTATAATATGCATTAAAAAGCGTCGGTAGTTATGTCTACCACAAAATTAGGAATTCGCAGAAAGCAAAGATGTGATATGCTCGATTTGGATAACGTAACATTTAAGAAGAAATTTAATGTTGTTGGCGCCAGGTTACTATCCGAAATAATAGAAATTTTCCATAGAGAAAGGTAAGTAGATTTAAATCCCATTAAATCTGTCTTAAATCGGTTTTACACCGGGGTAATTTCAATCTCTCATGCTCTGGATTAAAAAGTTGTGTCTGAAACATAGAATTGCATTTAAATGATAAACACAGAATTGTATATTTACGTCGCATGGCCTTATAACGAAATAATAATTCAAACGTCGTCTTATCGGACGCACGGTTTCATCGCAAAATCGGAGCTAAAGTTCATTCCGCCTGTGAAATGCATGCGAAATGTTTGAATCGTATTTTTATTTGTAGGCGTCAGTGATCGATTCTCCAACATAACACAAATATTTCACCAGTCAGATGATTTTTCATGTTTTAACATAAGTCGAAAACTGATTACGAATTAACAAAATGAATTGTTAATGGCTAATTTTTCGTCGGATGTACATCTTTTTCCGAGATGGAAGTACCAAAGACGTACAACAAAACATTTATAAACGCTTTATTTTAGAATCTAACCACCGCAATGGCCATTAAAACATTAAAAAACAACCATCAAATCTAAACACAAACGCTGCGTTTGTTTTAATCGCATTCCATACTCTCTCATACTGAATAAACTGGTCACGACAAAATAAAGATCACACATAACAAAAACGTGAGAAATGAGAATATAGAACAATTGCACGTATGTATTATAGAACATCCACATCCATCTGCCAATTAAGAAAATTCTTCACACGGCCGAATTTAATATCCACGAAAACGTTCTCAATAATGTCAGAAACCGTTGCTCCAATAAAAGTTCTAATAAAAATTAATGTAATTATGTATATGTAAAAGCGATTCCGATATATTACGTAAACTGAGCTTACAATTAGAATTCTACACAGCCGTATAAAGAAGAATGTGTGGGCTCTCTTTTTATCTCATATTCGACGAAATTTATTCGACTGATTCCCATTCACATTTTCGCTATATGCTGAAGTAGATTAAATCGGATATATTCAGGGTAAACCCGTTTTTTCTACGTGTATCCGGTTTAGTGTTCACTCCACGTTTACCCGACCCACAATCAGTTAAAGCCTATTACAATTTCCAACGGAATGTTCGTTCAAAAAATTAATTTACAATCGTAAGTATTTTTTAGAACTGCCAAATTTGGAATATGATTAACAAAGCATGCCTGCTGTCCTCGCTTCTTATCATAAATGAGTTATCATATCAAATCATTTAATAGTTCATGTTTTCTTTAAGTTAGGGCAAGTTATTGAATTTTGCATGCTTATCACCGCTTATCTGTATCTCTGTTTACGTTCCGTATGCAAATATTCATTTTATTCCAAAACCACAGATCCACACATGATAAGGATGCATTTTTCACTTCAACTGTTTTTTTTTACTATCGGCGTTCTTCTTCAAACCCAGGAGCATGAGCATGATTATCAAGCTCATACCATTTATACATTGTTTCATTTTGAC
>JAHZMX010006745.1:0-12581 GCA_027743895.1 Seira musarum | reverse complement strand
TGAAAAAACAGCATTTAACCCTTTACTCAGCTACGTCCTTATCGCTGTTTTAACTGCACTAGTTATCATGTGTCATTATCATTTATAATGGATGTAATGGTACCATTTGTGAATCTCTGGTTGATCTTGGGATTTTGTCCCATGGCCTGTCACCGATTTTCTTTGGAATGGCTAACCTTATAAGTTGTTTGTCTTATTCATTTTATAGTTTCGGTAACAACAACTGAGTGCATTCTTGCGTTGGACAAGCTTGAGTGTGACCTTCTTTATAGAAATGTTTTATTTTAAACCTTGGTATCGAGTATGGAAGAGCACCGGCAACGGGATTGCATTGTTGCATTCATTGTAATTAAGGACAGTTATTAGCCTTATTTTGAATGGGAATTATCAAATCCAATGGTAACGGGGCCGAGATTACTCTTATTTTATAGGGTCCTTTGAAAAACAAAATTTTTGAAAATGAATTGCAGTTTACCTTATAACGCCCACTTTTCATGATACCAATCGACTTAGAATCAAATTCTGAGCGACTTTTTCTCTCATCAATTTTACCCCAAAATCCCCCTATTTCGAAATATTGAGGTTTAAAGTTCGTGGAAACGGCTCTTGGAATTTGATTGAACCCATGAATTCTGCACATGGAAGTAATGACAGCATTCACGCATGGATAAAGAATTTGAAGAGACCTATCGATTGAGCTATCACAAGCTATGTTTCATGGAAAAAGATCAAGTGTCAGCGGCCGTTGAAGGTTAACGAATTTAAAAAAATTCACATGCCAGTATTACCAGTTATGCTCATCATCATCACTTCCAACAAAGCTTTCGAAAGAGCTATTACAAGATATACGTTCGATCGAACACAACCATAACTGTATTAAACTGGTCACAACTGTCGAGTTTACCCTCAATTTAACTCTTATTAAGTGAACACTTTGACATCAATACATATATTCGAAGTCCCACGAACTTTAAACCTTAATATTTCGAAGTTCGAAATACGGGGATTTTGGGGTAAAATTGATGAAAGAAAAAGTCGCTCAGAATTTGATTCTAAGTCGATTGGTATCATGAAAAGTGGGTGTTATAAGGTAAACTGCAATTCATTTCCAAAAAAATTGTTTTTCAAATTTCGAAATCGATTTTCTCCGGATGCACTTGTCGGATTCAAGTGAAACTTGGTATGTGCACGTTTCAGAAGTACTATCGATTGAGCCAATAAAAGAAAGGGGCCAGTAATGGTGCAATTGAACAGTGTCAGTAATGTTAATTTTCAGTGTATGGCAAAAAAACAATGGAATTATTTTCAGTCATAAATGAATTGGCTAAAAAAATATTTTGACTAACCTTTGAATTCAACTTCAGAAGATGATATTAAAACTTTCCGAGCTATGATTTGAACTGGTAATTGAAAATTGATGAAGGATTCCTAGATAGACTGACAGTTGAAAATTTCGAAATCGATTTTCTCCGGATGCACTTGTCGGATTCAAGTGAAACTTGGAATGTGCACGTTTCAGAAGTACTATCGATTGAGCCAATAAAAGAAAGGGGCCAGTATGGTGCACTCCAACCTTGAAACAATTGAACACAGTGTTAGTATTGTTAATTTTCAGTGTATGGCAAAAAAAAACAATGGAAGTATTTTCAGTCATAAATGAATTGGCTAAAAAATATTTTGACTAACCTTTGAATTCAACTTCAGAAGATGATATTAAAACTTTCCCTGCTATGATTTGAACTGGTAATTGAAAATTGATGAACGATTCCTAGATAGACTGACAGTTGAAAACACCAATCTTTTAAGATAAGAACTACAATCACATAAAGTTAATCTAACTTCAAACTTTAAACGTGAAATTGTGACGAAACAATCATTTATTTAGATGACAGCCAAACTTACGAGTGACAAACTGTCAATGAATGTTAGTTCAATATATTACTGTTCACTCACAATTTGTTAATCGTGGTTCCTGTTTATGCACGAAACCTTGAAACAAATTAAATGTCTGAATTCTGAATTGAATTGACTAACAAAAACGGATTGAAACGAAATGCCGCATGCATTCATTCTTTGTCGTATTCTACGTCTCTTTACTCTCTTTCTATCATCCTCTCTTCTTGTTCCATTAGGTACATTGAGTTCGAGCAAAACAAAAGCTGTCTGTCTAGTCTGTGTGAATGTGAATGCACAATGCATATGCGTATCCCTCCATAAAATGAACAAAGCTTGGGGAGACTTGAGATGTACGCTTTTCACTACCACAAGTGAATAGGGAATAGGGATTCTAGGAATTAGGGTCGTCGGTCGTTTTCCCTTTCATGGTCTTTGCTGCTTTCGTTCATTCGCTCTTCTTTCTAACTTGTTCTTTCTAGTACCTAAAAATCTCCATAATCGTGTTGGAATAAGAACAGGACCATCATATCATCATCACTTCATCACCATCAGATAAATAGGTAGGCATAGAAAATCATGGAATTTTCCACTAGTGAGGCCCTACCGAACGTCTCGCTCGACTGTTAATAGCTTCAAAAGTGCACCTATCTACATAGTACTAATTAATTAAGTATATACTATATCAGCAGTATGCGTGAAAAATACATAACGCGGGCGAAATGAATGCGCCTTATGCTATGCAATCCACATGCGTTAGTTCACTTCGAATCGTAATCGCACAAATACGAACGTTCTGCTTTCAATGAATTGGACAGAAAAATGCAGAGAAGAAGGTAAAGAAAGTAAAGAGCATATTAAACCATTAAATGGTCTCATTTAGATTGATGATATGGGTTTACATTTCTGCATGACACAAGACTGAACCTCCTTACTTAAGCTATGCGAGAAAAATGATATTGCAAATATGAAAAAAAACTACAAAAAATATACATACCTTTTAATAGAGAATACGAAAGAACCACCTACTTCAAAAATGATGTTAGTTCAAAGAAGGATTAATTGATATTGATATATCACATAATATTTCAGCTTTCATACGTGACAGCTTGATTATGGATTAGCTTATCGATTGCATAAAAATGTATTATATATTTGAAATTCAAATTCGATTGTACAAAAGAATGAGAAATAGACAATTATAAGCTGGAGTTGACCATGCACATTTAGTTCTTGAATAAGTAGTATCGCAGTGTTTGCTCTGAGGTGAATATCGTATCTGAAGAAAGCTAAAAAATGAAGCAATTAAATACAATGGATGTTCCTAAAATCACTTTCCAGTTCACAACCGTAAGTTGTACAGGATTTTATTTGATTCAATCATACATGGACGTTGCCTTCTATTCTTGTTTCCTCCCATTTCGAATGAGCTTCGACAAGAGACAGGGAAAGTTTGTGGTGGTCACATCAGGAATTCAAAAGCTTATTTGCATTCTCTATCACACGCTATACATTTTTTATGTGTGCTTTTGCAATGGACATAGAATCCTACATCACAAACCTGTGAACGAAGATCCGTCCCAGTATTTTACTGTTGTGGAGTCCTTCATTGACATCATTTACCCTGTTGTCTTAGCATACACCGTATTTTGCAAAGCTGGAAAAGTTTCAGAGTTCTTGGTAGCAGCACAAAATCACAAAATGATTCTACCGATGAGGCCTAAACAGGTTAATGCTTACATTAAGGAATGTATGTATACAAAAAACACCAAATAACCTGTACATAGATTTTAATTTGTGGACTCTTTTTTCCGGTTCTGCTAGAAATATATTATTGGAGCGATACTACTATTAATATTTTGGTTTTTCAACACATTTGTCCACATTTGGGAATCTCGAATATTGCAAACTGAAATAGCAGACAAGCTGATTGATCTGGGCCTTCCAATCTCTACTTCAACCATATCTGATGATCATAATCAGGATAATCAAGATACACTGAAGAAACATTCATTTCCCATATCAGCAGAGAAAGCACTTTCTCCTTTAGGAGAAACGGTGCAGATTTGCATACATTTTGTGTTTGCTTACGGACGAGCGCTATCGACTTCAATCGTTGCATTGTTCTTTGCTTTTGGGATTTACTTGAAGGATTTGTGTGAGGAAGTGCGTCAATCCATTGCTGGAGGACTGAAAAGTTCTAGAGTGGTAAGGAGATGATTGTTACCTTAATGCTTGATTTTAAATCAATGCAGTAAAGAATCCTTCAATTAAACTACTTAAACTTGAACAGATTCTGGAAAGCTATTTAAACGTAAAGAGGATTAATTCATGCATAGACTCCATTTCAAGCGCTCTCTTCTGGTTTTATATTTTGGGGACATTGCCATACTTTGCGAGATCTTTAACAACAATGGGAGAACATCATTCATATCTTTTCCTCAGAATGATTCACATCACTTCTCAGTTTTTACTGTCAATGCTTGGAAGTGCCGAGGCAAACCGCAAGGTTAAACATAAAAGAGTTTTACAACCTATGCTAATATTAAAATACATTTGTGTTCATGAAATAATGTGAATTGGCTTGTCTACAAGGCATGCTCGTTAAAGGATGAACTCGTACAACAGAAAGCACAAAAGGAATATGATCGGGATGACTTTCCTACATTTGCAACTTTGCTTTCAGAATTATCAACTTCGACTTCATCAAATACAATTGGTCTTCATGGAGGAGCTTTCTTCACTGCAACGTACCCATTTTTAGGAATGGTAAAGCTTCCTTTAATTTCAATAATTCTTCATACTTCATTTCAAGATTATGTCATTTCGTATTTGCCTTTCAGATGATGTCACAGGGCCTCGTTTATGCTTTGATTCTTCTACAGTTGAATAACGGAAGAGAACGAATGCTTTGCAAAGTGTAAAAAAGTAAAACTCTTAAAACCGCAAGTTCTTTATTATGCACTTTGAACGAAATGTCAATATAACGTGAAAAGTAAAACACGAATTCGCTACACCACATCCAGATCTGTTTTACACAGGTTATTAAACATATACCAAGACCTCATTAATAAACTGATCAATTGGGAAAATAAGCACAGAAAATAATTAAATTTAGAAGATAATAGCTCGGGTAATTTTCCCCCATTACATCACCTTTGTGAGGCTGCAATAAAGCAATGAAATCTGCGACCTAGGTGAAGCGTAGGGTTACAGTTCCCGTACCTTACAGCTAGAAGGGATATGTGTTCATAAATACTTAATAATATTGCACCGTGATCACAAAAAGGTAACATTTTTAATTTTTTTTTTTTGCATTTGAACACATTTTCATGTCATCTACAATCACCACTAGTAAAAGATTACATTTTAAGGCGTGTGGTACAAGCTGAACCTGAGAAACATAAAAAATAATGATGAGTCATACTTTTTACATGAGGCAGTTGCAGATATGCAGCCTGCAGTTTTATAATTTATAATTATTGTCAACTCATTTTGAAGCTGGTGTATAATTTCCCATAAATTCCCGTATGACAAAACCGTTCCTGTATTTTCTACTGCGTTCAGGTTAGTACTTTTTTCAACATTGCCATGAGATTATGGCATAGAACGGACATTCTGCCCGATGGTAATAATGGTGAGAAGAACGAAGAACCAGACCAGGTAAGTTGATGATAATAATGATCATGGTCACAGTCCGAGCACATCACTATATATATATTGGCACGGCACCTGCCCCTCACCTCTTTTCTTAAGAAACAGGATATATTATTATGCTCATGATTGTTACGACGTTGGTGCTGCGAAGATCGTCTTAAAAGTTTTCATAAAAAGTTGTGCAATGGCAATAGCACCGACATTCAAGGGGACAAGTGGATCAGGAAAGAATATTCCTATGCTTTAACAAACAATGCAACAAAAACAGGTATGAAAGCGCTCACAGTGTTGCAATAATGTACGTACACACCTCATCCCCATTATCTTCACAATATTCATAAACAATATCAGATTCAAACACAAAAATTATATCTACACTCGTGATGAAGTCTACGTAAACATGATAAACTTGTGATTTGTCTTCGTATGTTCATAAAAATATATGGGATGATCATGTCGCCGTGCAAGAAGGAATCAACTAATACACCCTTCCTTTTTTTAAATTGAATTCTTGACAAAGTATGAGTAAGTTACAGGAATCATCTCGCATCTCCTCATCTGAAAAGGATACGCGAATGGGGTGCAAAAAACCAAACGCTGTAATGAACTTTATTCGCTGGTCTGTCATTAAAAATGAAGCATTCCTATCTTGACTTAACTTAATGTCCCACTTTTCATTTTCATTATAGTTTCATTAGATTACCGTTAATATCTAAAGTGTTAGAATAGAAGGTGCGAAACTGAAACTCCATATTCATGGAACATGTTACAATCAAAATATATACATTTAGACAAAATTTAAAATTGAGTTGACTATAAAAACATAATGGGTGAGAGGAGGGCTCTTCTCGACCCAGAAATGTACAAAATATCAGAAGAAGACTCGCAGGATGAAGAGGTGTTATCCGCTGGAGCATTGGCAAATTATGCGGAGGACGCTTTGAAATTGGGGGAAGAAGCGACAACTATAACATCTTGGAATAATAATGTTCCTCCTCCCGTCCTTCCTCCCGAAGGTTGGGGAAATGGAACTGAAGACAATAATAATCGCAATAATAATCATTTTATTCCCCAACCGACGAGTTCAAGTTTCTCCAGTGCCATGCATAGATTAAGTGGAGTTACCAATTTGAAATATAGCAATTTACAAGGTCAATCCCAAAACCATTTGAGTTTGAAAAGCGGTAACAAGTTTTCACTTCCAGTACAGGAATTGGATGGGGATGGTGTTGATTGGCCGGATACAAGTACAAATTCAGATTCGTGTTTATCGAGTGATGACAGGAGACAAAATAAACGGAGGCCTTGGATGTATGGTGATGATTTTGATAGTGCAATAAGCAGTAGTAATAAATTCATATCACGCACTTACTTCGGTGAGGAAGTGAGAAAACGCGGAGATGGCAGTTCATTTACTTACCTGGATGAGGAGGAGGACAATGTCCCTGCTCGTACCAATCACGCACCTTCCATTCCAAGCCTTCCATTACCAGCCCATCATGAATACACACAATCTCAACGTAGACATTTCCCTAAAAAATCTAGGAGAAGATCGATTACGTCCATGCAGCATGGCCCTGGACATAACCATCATCAGAACTATTCCGAATCGACTTCCGCCTCTGACTGTAGCGACGAAAGCAGTGATGAAAGTCCCTGTACAGACTGTAGGAGACCTACTAGATCTGGACTGAACCCAGAACGGGAAGGCGAAGGGCAAAGTGAATCTTCGTCAGACGCTGAGGATTATGAGGACGAATCATCCTATTCAGAAAGCTCATTTGACGAGTATGATGATGCATATGACGATGATTTCGAGAATGAGTATTATGAAGACATTGTCAAGTTTTTGTAAGTATTTTCAATTATATGAATACATGCATTACTTCTTTTTTCTTTGGAAATGAAAGTTATGTTATTATTATTTAAAAACATTTCATAGGAGCGACAATGAATTCGAGCATAGTACGAATGCAGACGGTGACCTATTCCTAGTTGAATATTCCTCGGAACCGGAAACTCTTGACAGTAGTAAAAGTCACAAGATATCTGTCAGTTCTCGCGAGCTCACTCCACAAATCGAGTCAGATGCAGAGAAAGAAAGAGCTTCTTATTGCCGAAGAAATTCAAGTGATAGTTCTATTCAACCTCAGAGTGAAGCTGTAACGTTATCAGCTACCGCGTCCAGTGAACCTTGTACCTCTTCTTCGACCGTTACGCATTTTCAAAAGTCTGGAAAAGGTGCTAAAGGAAAAATCTCGAGACTTCTGAAAAGGAGGAAGGATGCACCTACTAAAATACAAAAGGAAACTGAGAGTTTAGGAGCTAATAATACTCCAGCTTCATTACAAACTCAATCAACCGACGGAGGCAATGTACCTGCACAAAGCTCCCCAAAAAATTCAAGTCCTCACTCCCAGAACACCTCCAAATCACCTCTGTCCTCTTCTGCATTGTTATCCAGTATCGCAAAGCATAAAGGACGCTTAAGTACAAAACCAAATTCTGATCAAAGTGGTAATTCACAACCGGAGAAAGTTTTCCGATTCAAGGATGAGCATGGGGGAGAAACAAGAGCAGTGTTTGTAGACGTACCACAGTCTGATGGAAACGGGAATTTGTTGGGGCGTAGGGCAACGTTGATTGAAAGTGTTCTAGGGATCATACCTGGGCGATTCTCCACTCCTGCATCGAATTCAATAGAACCCGCTGAGCTTAATGCAGATAGGATTATGGTGGCAGGATTTGTACCTGATGGAGTTGCTTCACGCTATCGTCGTATCAAAATTGGTAAGTAATTTTAATTGGCTTCCATGGTCGTAATAAATTAAGAAGAAAGTGTTCATTTTGAACAGTACACATATTATATGAAATGTAATTTAGTATTTTCCAACAAGATTGGATGGAACTGTGTGTGACTTTGTTTTGTGAGCGCTGACACTGACACCAAAAGTGTTTGAATTTGTAAGAAAGGATAAAGTGTCAAAAAATAATAAAAAAATGGATCACACCGATGGAGCAACGAAAACTCAAGGCGAGGAAGCTGAATTTTCTTTAGCGGAATCTTCAATTGGAGCTAAGGCCGTCATGAAAGCGAAAGAGGATGGTGAAATTTCTTTATTCCCTACCCATCATAAGAGCCAAGCCATTTTGTCGAAACATTTCAAGCAAAACGCCAAGCCTTATGAAAAATTTATAAATGTGTGCCGAGCGACCGTCAAATCAATTTGGGATTACATTCAAGCCGTCTTTACAACCCCACTTATGCATGATCCTGTGTCATTTTCCCGACCTGAGGACTTTAATTCTGCTGGCCAACGCAAAGAAAAGCATGGAGATGAAGATGCGTTGGACAAGTTAGAAGCAATTTGTAACTATTCTGAAGAGACAAAGGCCTTATTTGACAGGATTATTGCTGACAGAAAGGAAACGATTGAATCTAAAAAAAATTTAGCTAGGGATTTGGATTTTAGTCAACTTGCTCCATGGACAGAGAGTATGTTGGATCGCCTTCAGAGTACTTTCCAGATTTTTGATATTTCTGGAGATGGACTTGTAGATTTTGAAGAGATTTGCTTGGTTCTTTCGGAATTTGGAGATAAATCATCAATTGATGATAGAAGGAAAGTCTTTAGCGATGCAGATGTGTCTAACAAGGGTGCTCTGAATTTCGGCGAGTTCGTCAAAATGCTTCATGTGATTATTGTCAAATCTCCGGATTCTATACCATCATCAATTGTAGAGTCCTTCAAACAAATCGATAGAAATATGGGAAGAATTCGAGGCTTGGATGTTGTTCAGCAGCTTCAGGCTGGATTGTTTTGAATCAAACTATTTTTCACTTACCCAGTGGAATTACTAATGTTAATTATTTGTTCGTTTTGCGCCTTGATAATGATATTTTAATTTAATTGTAGTAGATTAAATATTATTATTTGATTTACATTTAAATATAACTGACTATCAATTGGCAAGTTTTTCTAGCGTTCTCTGCCGTCTTTCTAGTTTTGTAATTTTGTAATGTAATGCTTTTCACCACATCATAGCATCTTTTTATTTTCATAGGAGATTGGCTTCAGTCCGTTGATGATATTCCTGTTGATCATTGCAACGTAGATCAAGTTCTGTCTTCTCGATCGATGTACGGCAAAAGAAGAACCGCTTTTGAGACTGAATACTTACGGGTGAGCCATAATGTAAAATCCAAAAGTGCTTTAAAGTTTTCAAGTTTTAATTGTACAATACAATATTTTTAGCTGAAACTAACGCTGACGAGAGTAGCAGGATGCATGGTATCACTTCCAACGTCTAAGGTAAAATCTGGATTTAATGAGTCGTTATAAGTTTTATCTGTCTAATATCAACCACGCTTATGTCTTTAACTTATCAGGATGATACGAACCACCAATCAGTTACAATTTTAAGTCATATTAGTACAGAGCTAAAAAGAAGCAACGTTACTCCAAATGTACAATCTCATGTAGCCATCCTTTACATATCAACTATATCAAGTTCTCAGGGCAGCAGTAATGGTGTAAATTCTGAAAATGATGCAAATCAAAACGATGGACAGTCATCAACTCAACACACGAATGATAGCAATGAACCTCCGAAGGTTGGTTGTTATTATATTTTAAAAAAAATTTTTTAAAGTCCTTTTCTTATTTCATACTATTGGTGTGTGTATGTAGCCACCGGAAAAGTCCAAAGACGTCGTATTTTGCTGGCCGAAAGAAACGGATTCGAAAATAGTAAAGGCTTTAGTAGCTTCTCAAGGAATGTTTTCTACGTTGTATCGCCTCCTTTGGGATGTGACTGGATCTCATCCACTGGTGTAAGCCTCTTGCATTTGTCAGTTACAGTTATGATTTATTATTGTCCCTTGAGATTAAGTAAATGTCCATTTGGGGCACTATGCTACCATGCAGATCACGAATATTAATCGACGACTGTGGGGTGGACGTGACCTATACGAGTGATGATCAAGGAAAAAGTCTCCTCCTCGTGGCCATTGCTACTTGCCTTTCAACTTACAACATAAATTACAACCAACCTAATAAATCTGAAGCAGGAAACAGCAATCTGTGCAGTCCGGATGGTACCAGTGGTGTCGGGGATGGAAAGAAAAAGGAAAAGAAAATAAGATGGTAAAAACTAATCAAGTTTTTGTGACCAACTCTTCCTGTTTCTAAGCTAAACCAAGGCCTTCTTTTGTGACAATTTAGGAGGGAGCCACAAGGGGGAAATAATAATGTGACAGTGAGCATGCGCGTTCTTACAAGATTGGAAAACATTCTCAAGTATCAGTTTGGTTCATTGGGGAACGCGTTTAAACATGAGAGCATTGGCAAAACTAGTCGTTTGTTGATCAACGGAATAAGTGCTTTAAATGATCTTTCGGAGGATTTTCTATTCTTGCAAGTTCCTGGAAACTTTCTTCGATTCCCCAACAGCATAAGAGTAGGCACTATATTTATTATCGTATAATTTTTTATGAATATAATCTACCGAAAATAGTACATAAACTGAAATGGATTTTCACAGAGTGGAATTGACGATGTTCTTTATTCGTTTGAAACGTCTGACACGGTTTACTGCAGTCCTAAAGTGAGTTACCAATTTACAATTTCGCGACTAACGGCTTTTTGTCTTTGAATAAACCTTCCATGAGTTATGATTTGTACTTAAACTAGAATGTTTCACGACGATCGATTGCTGGTGATATGCCGGTCTTTCACTGTCATGGATCTTGCCTAATGTACAAAGGATTTCTCGTTACTTCCCACTTGGAAAATGAGCTTGCTTCAGCATTCCACGGATGGTGGAAGACTCAACTTGGGTTATGGGAAGGTGTCAAAAGAAATTCATTGATGGAAAGGTGGAAAGCTGTTTCAAGACTAGCACTTTGGCAGCAAACTTCCTTGCCAAGAAAGAATGCCTTTCCTTTCACAAGTGAAAACAGCGAAGGCTCAAATGCTACACAGAGGCAAAGTGTGAGTAATACGAGAGCGTTTTCAGCCATGGTTGGAGTTGTAAGTGATTTCACTTTGCCCCATTCAACTAATACGTATTTCGTATTTTCACAATTCTAATCTGCTTTCTTCATTTTTCATTCCATGCGTAGGGAAACTTTACGTTGGGATTTGTCCTTGAACATTTAACTGATGGGAATGGGTAGGTCAAAGAATTGAATGAATCTTTTAAAAAAATTCCTAAATTCGCAATTCGTTGTCCTCTCATTTTTAAATAAAGGCACGTTGGACCAGATCCAGGGTGGATACGTCGAGCAATGGCTACAATTTGCCGTTTGTATCATTCAGGTTTAACTCGAAGTTTTGAATGTTGGTTGGATAAACAAGGAGAAAGGCATGAGTTTGTTGATCTCAGCGGTATATCACCCACCTCCTCCAAACATTCAAAACATTTAAACAAAAACAATAGTCAACAGAATCAAATAAAAAATTCTTCAGTGACTCAAACCTTAAAGAAGCCTGGTGGGACAAACAGCATTTTAAAAAACGCCGATGCAGTTCAGTTGACTTCCCCAACATGTCCCATACATTCTATAGGAGCTGGATCAACGACTTCGTCCTCTTCATCTGGATCATCAATTTGTTCGTGTCCTACAGCTCCATCATTATCTAGTCCAACTTCTTCAACAATGAAAAGCTACATTGGCACATCGACCTTAACTCTAGGGCCTAGTGGTGTCCGATCAGGGATAGCTGCGCAGTTTCAGCCCTCTACTTCAACTTCAGTTCCTTCGGGAATCGATTCATTGTCACCAGGAGTAAATGATGCAGGAGACTCTGATGGGGATGAAACAACTACTGGAAGCGACAGTAGCTCATTTAAATGGGTAAACAAAAGCACACGAAGAATGAACGGAGTTACTTTAGTATACGGTACACCTTTTGGGAATAAACTAATTATTACACTAATCGATAGATCTCGACGAGACGAATCGAACGATACCACCCTCGGGTGGCGCATTTGAGTTATGCCTGAGTAATGGCTTGTTCAAATTTGCA
>JAHZMX010006744.1:0-10487 GCA_027743895.1 Seira musarum | reverse complement strand
GGTTTCCGTCAGTTGTCCAGTTCTGACAAAGTCGTATCTTGTAGCCTCTTAGAGATTGCTCTAACCCATAGTAATCTCCTTCCACCAATATCTTCTGTGCAACGTAAGGAGGTAGACTGCAATAATCCTTGTTTGGATTCGGCGGCAGGGCTGATAAGCTAATTTATCAGTACCCTCTAAATTACATACAAACCAAACCCAAATCTTAACTTAACCCAAATCCTAACGCACCCAACCCAACCAACCCTAACCAATTCCAAGCGGAACAAACTGTTTCTTACTAATTAAGCAAAAATACAATGGCGTTAGCTTACCTTGCATTAGTAGGATTTGGGAGGTGAGAATGTTCCCAAACATTTCCAACCAGATTTTCTCTCGCTGTGGTCACGTTAGCACTACAACCTATGTGCCTTTGTAAGGTTTACCAGTTTCACAATCCTAACGAATGTTGTAAATAAATGCAGGAAATAATAATTTGTCATTTAAATTTAAACGTTATATAACGCTTAAATACGTATTTATCGTTTAAACGCCTTACACTTAAACGTAAGATTACACAGATTATAAATTTTAGCAAAACCTATACATCAGCGAGGTAAACAAACCAGTAAGTAGGTAAGTAAATGAGTTTACTATGATATAAGGGCCACAGCCCGCGCATAATACAGCATAAATGTGTATACATCATATTAGAAAGGAGGTTCTTAACTGTAAATAATACATTACAAAGGCAGATTAAGTGCAATCTTCAGTAATAGGAGGTTACAGTACAGTCAGATATTATTCGTTTAATATAAATGCTCTTATTTTCAAACTGGTCCTTTTGTATTGGCACAGGTTATGAATTCATTCTGGGGAGTAATTTGTAAAAATTTTGTTGAATTTCCTCGGTTCACTAATTTCTGGTTGCCCCAAATTTCTGCAGGACTTGTAAGCTTTGCATTCGCATATATCGTGATATAGATTATCCGTGGCATTAGCGTTGCATGTTGTGCATTGCTGAGTAGGCTGAAAAGTGAATTTAGATCTGTCCACATGTAATGAGAGTATATTAAGTAAGGTCGGTTGCGGGGGCTGCTAACAGAAAATCCTTTTTTCTGAAAAAACATTGGATGGCTTAGATATTCCTCGTAGCCAAATTTGTACTTTATCCGATGGTGCAGAATACTTTAGCTGGAGGTTTGGCATCATTCCATATCGGTATCTCTGGAGGGAGTAACAGCTTTACTCATAACTTGTTCAATTCCCTGTTTTAATTCCCTTTCCTCTATCTCTACAACCGAGGCGGAGAGGTCGGAAAATGTGTCTACGTTTACCTCTACCTCTAAAACCGAGGCAAAGAGGTAGACGTTGACAAGACTGGTTCCTAGAGCATATATTTCTAGAAGCTTGTTGAGAGCTGCAACTACGTTTTTCTTGGGATCTGGGCTAGTGAACGTTTGTAGTTCCACAAAACGAATCCTGGGAAGTCTACTGTCGGCCATTGAAAGAATTATTTTGAAGAAATCGAGGCAGGGGCGAATCGGAATGGTTGCAATATGTGGTCTACTTGTTTTTAGTCTTATCATGTACCCGAGAGTGTACTTGGGGAGTGCTACAAGCCATTTAAAAGAATTTAGCTCTAATCGTTCAAGTTAATCAACGTGTTCCATGGCCCAGACCTCTGCCGCGTACAGCAGAATGGAAAGAACAAGAGAGTCCAGAAGTGTTTTGACTGCCCGCCAACTTCTTGTTCGGCTTTTAAGTATGACTGAAGTAGCAGATATTGTTGCGATAGAGGCCTTTGATTTAGTCCTTTCGGCTTGGAGATGGAATTGTCGCATGCACAGAACGTAACACCAAGATAAGTAAAGTCGTCCACAATTTCCACCACTTCTACGTTATATTTGAAGCATAGTTGCTTTTTCATTTTGTGATGGTCGGAACATATAAGAACTTGAGTTTTTTGCACGTTTACTTGGAGGTTTTTCATTGCGCAGTAACTATGGAGAACGTCCTGTTTTGATTGTAGTTAGTTTAGGCAGTCGGCTTAAATGACAAGATCATTTGCATAAGCGAGAACGTGGACGCTACAGGTTGAGCTGATGTTAATTCCTCTGATTTCGATAGACCTTAGTACCTTAGATATGTCCTCAGTGTCATTAATATGCAGAGCAAATAGGATTGATGAAGTCAGTTTTCCACCTTATGCAATATCAAAACTTTTCGTGTGTCCATCCTTGCAGCGCACTCTCATTGTGGTGTTACTGTAGACTTCTTGCAGAATACGAATAAATTAGGGCTGACTCCTATCTCATTGAGTTTTCCCCAAAGTTTAGCGTGGTTAACAGAGTCAAAAGCTCTTGCAAAGTCTACGAATAAGAGGTGTAGTTTTTTGTATTTTTCTTCTGAGGCTAGATATTTCCCGCAGGTTACTCAGGGTTAAAATGTGATCGACATATCGTCCTTTGCGCCTGAAGCCAGCTTGTGCTTCTGGAAGTATGTAGTAAACAGACTATTACTACTTAACCACTGTACACTGCTATACAAATTAAGAGTTTTAGTAATAGCATATATTCAAATTTCAGCGAAAGCATAGGAATTTATCATTTCGGCGAAAGCGTTGGAATTTAACATTCCAGCGAAATAAAAAAAAATTAACATTTCAGCGACAGCATAGAAATTTAGCAAATCAGCGAAAGCATAGGAACTTAAAATTTCAGCGAAAGCATAGGAACTTAAAGTATCAGCGAAAGCATAGAAATTTAACATGTCAGCGAAAGCATACAAATTTAGCCTTTCAACACCCTAAGAATTTAACACGTCAGCTAAAGCATGCAGTTTAACATGTCAGCGAAAGCATAAGATTTCAACATTTCAACAAAAGCATTTAAATTTAACATTCCACGGAAAGCATAGAAATATAGCATGTAGGCCAAAGCATAGGTATTACCTTTTGGATTATTAGTGGCCCTTAAAAGCGCCGTTGGTTTAAGTTACTCACTATTGGTGAGTTTTAACGTGGCGGCCCAAACCTTTTTTTGCCGCTGGAGTACGTAATCACTTGTGGGGCAAACGGTGGGTTGAGCTTTTACATGTAAACTTTTCCCTCCTGTGGTTTCAAACACTTTGTCACATAAATGGCACACCATGTGTGCTGGGGAACGTTGCGCTCTTTTATAGCTCTTAACGAGACACTCACACTTGACACACACCCCACCGTTGTCTTACTTGCACCATGCATTTTCCGCAGACTGTATGCCCACAATGCAACTTTGTGTATATGTCTCTAATTTTTTGAAAATATGATTCCATAGGGTGAAAGAGCATGTAAAGAACCATATAAATCGGTCGAATACTTTTAGCACTTCTCCTCCAGGTCCGAGGAATTTACTACGATTTAAAAATTTTATATCAGAAATGGGGCACCGCATTGGTGTACAACAATTAGTTCTTTAAAAAATTGGCTGATTTTGTGCTTCGTATTAATTGCAAATAAATATAATTTCTTGTTTGGAATAGTCAAAAATTCATTTTCATCCAAAGAACGTTGTTTTTTACTACGTTTTGAAAATTTTTCTATAGCAGCCTACCAGTTTGCCAACCCCAGATTTTCTTAACATTGGGTTAAATGGGGGATAATTTTTGTGAAAACTGTAAAGAAGTACCGAATATATTCGACGGATTTATATGCCTCTTGACATGCTCATTCACCCTTTGAAATCAGAATTCCAAAAAATTGGGTGTTGCATTGCTAGGTGTATATAGAGCTCCGTCTGTGATGTTGTCATCACAAAACACACACCGATGCGAAGTCATTGTGCTTATGTAACTTTTATGCTCTCGTGGTGGAGTAAGGCTGAAGATGAGCAGTTACACAGCCCTCAGGTTCGTACGTTGGGGGTGCAGTAAGCAGATCTAGACAGGTGAACCGCCAATATTGTACTGTCTTTATTACGCAAGATAACACTGCACTTTATAAAGTAAATTTCAATGCCAATAATCATTAAGAGTAAATGGGGACGGTTACATTCGCCTCTCTCAAAAAAAAGAAAACATTCAAACAAATCAAGCACAACATAAATAGAAAAGTGTCTTAACTACAAAGTCGATCTGGAGGTATAACAGTCCTACCAGAACGGGTAACATAAGGTTTAGGAATATCATTATCTGAATTAATATTATTGTCTGGATCATGATTAACTATAGGCTCATTTAACGTAGCATTATTATCTGTATCATTCGTAATATTATCATCAATATATTTAGAACCAAATGGTTTTCATCTATGTATACTTACAATAGCGAGTCTCAACGGTAATGATTTATCTAAAGAAGCCACTTTAAAATGTAAAGGTGAGGTTTGAGCTAAAATCTTTTAAGGACCATGGAATTTAGGAAGAAGTTTCTTAGATAAACCTACATGAGGAGCTAAATCACTAATCATAACTATACTATCTATAGGGAATGTATGATCGACATGTTTTTATTGCAATAATTACCATATTGTTCTTGTGCTTTAATTCTATTAAATCGAGCTTGTGATCGTATGCGATCACTTTCATGAAGATAAGGAATTGTAGGGGAATCTAAGAGAATATCGCAAGGAAGTGTGGGAGCCCTACCAAACATCATTTGACACGGACTAAACCCTGTACTGGAATTAACCGAACAGCTAATTCCAATTACACAACTCGGGAGATGAATATCCCAATCCAGTTTGGTGTCACTACAATATTTGCTAATTGCTTCCTCAATAACTCTATTAATTCTCTCAACGGTTCCTGCTGATTGATGTTCGTATGGGAAAATGTAAATGGGAGTACTACTTATTTTGCTTATTAATTCCTGCATTAACTTCTATTCATTTTAGCATTATCTAAAGCAATTTCACGGCTAACGCCAAACATTAAAAAACGTTTTCTAATAGGAATTTGGCCAGTGCTGCAGCAGTAGCCTGTTTTAGTGGGCGAGCAATGACATATTTTGAAAACGAACATATAGCCACAGCAATGAACTGATTCTTACAAGGACTAATGATCGAAGGACCAATGAGGTCAACATAAATTTTGTCCAAATTTTGTCCTGGTTTCATAAAGCCTAAAGGTTTGAAGTTTTGCGGATTGCGTTTAGTACAGGTAATTCAGTTACCGATACAGTTGAGGGTGAATTGTTTCTGGTCAGGGTGATAATAGCGTTGACAAAGCTTCTGATAAGTACGTTCCGGTCCTTGGTGAGCACACATAGGATGATCATGATGGGAGTATAAGGCATCTATCAGAAAGAAAGGAGGTAAGCAAAGTACTAAACGGGAAGTGTCTTTGGAGGTAAAATATAATAAACCATTGGAGAGTAGATACTGGTCATTCATCTTAGGAGAGTTTTGAAGGGAGGCGTAGATGTGTCCAAAGTAAAGTAAAGTTGATTTGACCATCAATCAGAGTTGAACGGAAACCGCGAGAGTGAGAGTAGAAGAGGAAACTCACTTCATTCTTAGGAAAAGCCATAAGCCTACTTAAAGCATCTGCAGATTGGAGTAAAGAGCCGCATTTTTGTTTAATGGTCAGATCATGTCCCTGAAGGCCCACAGACCAACGTGCTAGACGAGCATTTTTAAAGTTTTTAGTTGTTAATAGACTAAGCAAAGCAAGGTGGTCTGTGATAACAGTAATGTGACAATAAAACACATACTCACGAAATTTTTGAAGTGCCAAAACTAAACACAAGCCTTCCAGAGCTGGGTATGCGGTATTTACCGCAGTAGAAATACAGCGCGGTATCGGTAGCGGTAACGGTATTTTGCTACCGTTACTTTACCGCAACCAAAACATTTTATGGAGTACACCGAATACCGCTACTTCTACCAAAAAAATCCTACAAGGCTACAGAATACCACTACATACATCTACCGAAAAATTTCTTCGAGGCTACCGAACACCGGTACTTCTACCGAAAAGTTCCTTTGAGGCTGCCAAATACCGGTACTTCTACCGAAATTGTTTACCGATACCTAAATTTGGAACTAAAAATAATTAGGCCAGCAAATTTGTGATTTTCAGCCTCAAAAATGCAAGAAGTATTCATTTCCTTGTATTTAATGTTTCTTCCTACTGTAATTTTTGCTAAAAGTCTCGTTCAAAATTAAATAGTTTTTTTATTCTGATTAAAAATGGTAAGATTTTAAGGCTTCCTTGCAAGTGTACTGCTAAAATTTGGGTTTTATTTACCGTACTTTCTACCGCGCCAGGTTTTTAAACTACCGATACCGGTACCGATACCGAAAGTGTTTGCCAAGGTCTACCGGTTCCGCTACCGCTACCAAAAATTTGTGAAAATACCTACCCGTACCGCTGCAGATAACGACAATGTACCTAAAAATCTACCGGTATTGCTACCACTACCGCTGAGTTACCTCCATACCCAACTCTGAAGCCTTCCTTGTCGGAAGTACTGTAGTTTATCTCTGCGGAGTTAAGTAAGCGAGAAGAATAAGCAATCGCATGTTCATTGTTATTTTGTATTGGATATAAAATAGCACCCAAAGCATAATGAGAAGCATCAGTGTATATAATAATTGGTAAACGGTCATCAAACTGAGCAAGAATAGGACTTGAACAGAGTTTTTCTTTTAACAATTCAAAAGCAACTTGAAAGGCTGGAGTCTAAACAAAGGGAACTTGTTTCTTGGTGAGGTGCACAAGGAGTTTAGTGACAGCAGCAAAATCAGGTATAAAGCGTAGATAAAAACCAGCTAAGCCCAAAATATGTTGTACTTCCAGAACATTGTTAGGAATAGGTAAAGTCATAATAGCGTCCACTTAATCTGGGTCACATTTTACACCGTATTCAGATATTACATGTCCAGGCAATTTAATTTCATTGTAAGCAAAACTACATTTACTTATTTTAAGCTTAGGATAAGATTTGCACAGGATTTTAAAACAGCATTTAATTTAGATATATGTTCATCAAACGTGTTAGTATACTACAGGATATCGTCCCTGTAGATAAAGAGGCCGTTGTATAAAAGATTGTTAAATATCTTTTGCATTAAACGGTTAAAGACAGAGGGAAAATGCACCATACCTTGGGGAAGTCGAGTAAATTTGAATAGTCCGTGGTTTGTCACAAACGCACTCTTGTGGATGTCATCTTCATGCAATGCAAGAGTATAATACCCATTATTTGTGTCCATTTTAGAAAAGTATTTAGCACCATGTAAACTGTCAAATATGTCAGTAAGCATCGGCATAGGAAAAGCATCTTTTTTGGTTACTGTGTTAAGCTGGGAGTAGTCAATGCAAAGTCGAAAATTACCATCAGGTTTCCGAATTAATAAAACAGGAGCAGCCCAATCAGAATTGCTCTCACGAACAATTCCTTTGCGCATTAGTACTTGTACATGCTCGTGAATAAGGTACGGTCACTATGATCCTTTTTATATGGGAGCAAGGCAATGGGAGTTGCATCACCTGTATTTATACGGATCTTTTTAGGTCATGAATAGAGGCCGACACCTTCTGAAGATGTAGCAAACCAGTCAGCGTAAGATAACCATAAATGTTTAAGTTTTCCGAATTGTGGTGCATTGAGCTTGGGAATTATGTCAGAGTTGATATTACGATTAGCGTTAGTAGTTTGAGCTGAGACAGGTGTAGATAAAGCAAAATTAACTGTATGCTTGTCGATTACCGATGTCAAAGAACCTATTGTTCCGGTTGTAGAAATCTCTAAATCATGACGATTGATATTAATTAAAGGTAAGCCATAAAAGCCAGCAGTATCAAAATATAAAGAAGGAAGAATTAAATCAGTCTGCCATGAATTTGTCCGAAGGCTCAAAATAACCTTCATGAGAAATAAAGCAGGGTAGATAGGAAAAACCTAAACGAGGTAATTTACGAGACTCAGGACTATGTATTTTATGAGGTTTTTCATCCACACTAATTGTGTCAACTTCACGGGTATCTAAATAGAAGGAAAAAGTAAGGTTATCTAACTTCACAGAGTGATGCTTATAATCAAGAATGCTATTATGGGCTTTTAGAAAGGATGATCCTAAAATTAACCGTGGGACATCAACAACGTATGCGTCTATATCTATCGACCTACTTTGAATACCTAATCTAACTCTAGCTAGCTTACAAGAAGAAGTTACGCCCGTGAGACCGCGTAACTTAACATTATGACAAATCTTAGCATTATTATTGCTACATAAACTAAGAGGAACTACATTGATAGATGCCCAAGAATCTAATAAGGCTAAAAAAGGCGAATCATTCACTTCTACCTTAATTACAGCGATGTGAAAGGAAGGTGATACCAAATTCTGGTCATGGGATGATCGTGGTGACGTCATGACGTGAAGAGAAGGTTGTTTATATGTAGAGAATGGTGCTCTGCAAGACATCGTAGATAGTTTCCCTGAAAAGGTGGATCGAGGGAAGTCTGATGGGCACCGTCGTCTTCAGCAACATAACTTTGTTGAAAAGAAGAGCACTGATGATGCAATGACCCTCTGGGATGACGGTGCCGTCCTCGGCCTCGATAAGAGTACTGCGAAGCTGGCTTAGGGTATTTTCTGTCAAAAGCTTGCCAATTGCCCCGTCCGGGCCCATTATATCCCCTATAATAGCCACGACCATAGGAGTTCCCACGGCTGTCTCGGGTACGAATTCCAGAATTCCAGATTCCAGAAGTATAATGAGTTTGTGGTTGATAAGTATTTCGAGGATAATTAGGACATGCAGATATCCGCTGGGCTGGCGGACCTCGATTCCCGCTCGGGGAAGAGGTGGTCTTTTTTTGCGTGGTTTCTTCTTTTTCTAGTGAACCCCAGTCGTTCAAGTTTCAAAATGAGTTCATCAGTTAACGTGTTTACATCTTCGCCAGTGAGATCGGTACTCAGTTTGACAGTGAGGGATTCATATTTTTTAAAATGCACCAATAAATCGTACACCTCGTAGGTGGTAGTAAGAGATTGTGACCAGATTTGGCGTCCAAGTTGAGGGGAAAGTCCTTTGATAATGTGCCCAATGATTCCACTTTGAGTTTGATTATGAGCTCTTCCACAAAGACGTAGGACGTCCCAACAGTATTCTTTGATCGCTTCGGGAGGAGTAAACTTCCGGTCTTGAAGAAGCCGAGTATAGTCCTCAGCAGTAGTAGAGGAACAAAAAAGTGTCCGAAGGCGCTGATTAGCGGCCGAATAAGTCACAGGATCTTTGGCATGATCAAAACACATGCGACGAGCAGTATAGGCACCACCAGAGAGGTAGAGGAACAATTGCTGGAGTTTTTATTCATCCGTAAAGCCAAGAGTGGAAACATAATTATCATATTTGCGAATAAATCCATTAACATCTCTGGTTCCATCATATGTCAATGAAAAAACTGGAGGTTGGTACGAAACAACTGTTGTTACAGAAGATTTAGATGTCAAAACACGTGGGGAGGATCCGTTTCATGAGGAGAAGGTTGTCGATTTCCTGCATCAGCTATGTTGACGTTGTCGTTGTCAGAAGGGTTTGGCGTCTTAGGGGTGTCAAATAGGATAAGAGGTATTGCATTTATAGTTGGAGTCTCAGGTTGCTCCGATCCCAAATCTTCATCTTTGATTAGTGAGAAATATTTGCTACCCCATACTTTGAGTAATTGTTCCCGCAATGTCAAACTATACTATGCAACCAGTAATCGTTTTCTTGTTGTCATTTCTTCGGTATGGCAGTTTTTCGAGTTTTCCTTGCTTGCTAACTGAAACTTTCTCCTTTGACTTCCTCAGCTTTGGTCCCCAAGACGGCGCCATTCTGAACTGCATTTTGTAAGTACTGGGAGCACAAATGACCTACACGACTGTTCCATGTTTTCGAATTTTCGGGGTTTTCAACCGCATAGAATGAACGACACTCCTCTAGAATTTTCCGAATATTCTTGACATACATATAATTATTGCTTGTGCCTCAGGGCCAGGCTCGTAGGTAACTGATTTGTCATTTTGTACGATCTTCATTTTGTATATTGCCTGTTCTTCATTTATTTCGATGTCGTACCCTCTACGAGTCGTTTGTAATTCAGAGAACAAATTGTATGTCCCCTTCACATACAGTACATCATGCATTACTGCCCTTTTCCATTCGCCATTGAAATAGGCTTCGACAACTATGTCACCAGTTCCGGTACCACACACGTATGAGTGATTAGCAAAAGCTATTTTCTTTGGATTCGCAAGAGGTGCAAAAATAGCGGTATCAACTCATCTCTCCACAAATGGTTTCCGAAGGGCCAGAGTCGGAAAACCAAATATCATTGTCATTTGCGTCTCCGTGGTGACCCATGAAAAGAGATCCACGTCTTTTGGCTTGTCATTTGTTTCCTCATTACTTTTTCGCTCCTCTCTCTTCCATTTATAGCAGTTGCGACGGATATGCCCCCGTACACCACAAAAGTAGTATGAATCGTTTTTACCTTCATTTTCCTCACGATTATTTCCGCGTCCTCCTCTTTTCGTC
>JAHZMX010006743.1:0-12182 GCA_027743895.1 Seira musarum | reverse complement strand
CTTGCACCGCCATCTTTTCAAATGATTGCGTTACTTGCTACTTGGTTAGTACTGACATGTAAACATGTTAAAAGTATAAAATCATTAGTTTAACGGAAAAGGTATACTTTTATTTTCATCTTAAGAAATACATTCAACCTTTAATCCTGTCGTTAATAGTTGATATATTTAGCTGAAAAGTTTGATATGTAAGAAAATTATCGTGTTCGCAGACAGACAGACAGAAAAACTGATGGCATAAGTGCATACGTACTAAATAATCGCATTTGGGAAAATGGCTATATTTCAAGTTCTGTACGGATTGATCGGAGGTAATTTTTCCAGCTTTGAATGAGTCGATGAAACTTTAAATGAATCTGCTTATTTATCATCGTGAACGCTGGGAAAACCAATGTTAAGTGATGGCGATGGCATTGTTTCAAGTAAAATCTAAAATTTATAATGAAATATTATAGGTCGGCAGAAATTTTAAGCATAATGATTACTTGTGTTATACCAGTAGCCTTCTTTTCAGAATGACACGATGCTTTAATAATAA
This sequence comes from Seira musarum, assembly GCA_027743895.1. Classification (NCBI taxonomy): domain Eukaryota; kingdom Metazoa; phylum Arthropoda; class Collembola; order Entomobryomorpha; family Entomobryidae; genus Seira; species Seira musarum. The sequence goes on along the minus strand of JAHZMX010006743.1, from coordinate 11,644 downwards.
CTTTCATTCCATCTCTGGACGGCTAGTAGGCTTTCCCCACCGCTTTCTGAATAAAATATAAGCCGACAGTTGAGCGTTTGCTTAGCTAAAGCATTTAACAACCGACAAACCTTATCATTTATTTCAGAATTCCAGGCTCCAGCGAAGCAACAGAAAAGCAAAATACACACTAAAAACTAAAACCAAAAAAAGCATTACACAGGCAGTGAAAGCATGTTCACTTAAGGACAAATCGTGTATGTATACCTATGTACTTATACTAATTCTAAAAGTACCAAAGTGGTTATATGTCTTAAAGAGACTATGCTGATAAAATTTTGTACTAAACAACGAAACAGTCTACACAGTGCACCTTAGCTTTGTACGTACCTAAAGACCCGTACACATTGGCAGTCGTGGTTTCTATATAGACCATGAACGTTATGCCGGCTCCGTGGAAGGAAGCTCGATTTCCAACCTCCAAATCGGTAAAACCGTCAATCCAACCATTCGATATTGGTTATGCGATATGATGAATACACACACTCGTATGTAATGTAGCACAATCACATTACTATATTATTCGACATAAGTACTTCCCAAACGGAACCCACATTTTTTCAGCAATTTTATGCTCACTTGTTTCAAGGACTATCATTTTGTGTCGTCCTAGGTATTAAACAAGCCACACAAGTCAATTGATTTTTTTATTCATTCGGTTCCAATTTAGAAAGTGAACAACAAAACGGCAAATTAATGTGCTGTTCATAAAGCTGAATGTGATTGCATATTATGGATTGAAAAAGCCTTGACAAAGGAGGAAAGACACACGAGCTTTTCTAAGCTCTTCACTTGACAAACGACAAATCGATGACACTCGCTCGCGTTACACAATCCACACACACAAAATCCAGATTTTATGCTATACGTACTAAAATGCAATTCTGTAGGTTACTGGAGAAGCAAGTTCCCTTTTCCTTTGTGCATATGTCATACTCCTCACTGGAAAGTATAATATGATTTTGCGAAATGCTTTTGTATGCATTTATTTTGTTCGCCTTTCTTCCTCCCTCTCTCTCTTCTCTTCCGTCTGCCCTTTCATATTTTTCTTAATCCAATTTGACTTTGAAGAGTAAACGTATTGTACGTGCGTATGTATGAGAAGTTTGAGAGAGTTTTTTTTATTACCATTGACTTGACTATTGTTATAATGGGAAATTAATACTAGAAGCAGCGTTTCCAGTATCAGAGACTGATTCTAAACAAGACTTTGTTACTATTCATTTTCATGAAAATCATCATGGTGCATGCTTGTTCATGATGTTGTTGATGATGATGTTTGATGCGGTGGTGGTTTAGTACACAAAAAGCTTAAAACACTGCTAGTTTTTGCGCTTCTGGTCTGGCTGTGTGTTGGGTGCGTAAGAGGCAGGATGAAAAAAAACTGAAGGAGAACAGAGGTTATTTTTGGTAGGTATATGAAACGAAAAAAACGGCTTCGCGTGTGTGTGTACGTACGTAGAAAAAAGTTACGTGTGTTACAAGCTTTATATCAAGGGAGGTCACACTTAGGCTCCTCCAAAAGAAAAAAAAACTCCACACAGGAGGAGTTTTATATCACTCCTGCTACGACGACTACTGCGAACTTCGTTTTTGCAACTTCCTCTCCCAAAAAGCGGAATTCTTATTTTTAGGACCCTCTCTGTCTGTCTGCTTTACTCTATTGCATCATTTATGGGGAACAAGCATAATGCAAAAGGAGTGTGTACATTAATACACGTTTTAGCAAGAATTTCGGAAGAGATTCGCAAAAAAATTGTATATACATTTCTTTCATGTGCGAAAAACATGTATGTTTGGAAATACGAGGAAAAAGTCTTTTTCACTGGCTCGTTACGTAAGATGGAAAGGCATTGATAAAAACTTTGAAAAAAAACTTTGTTCCGTATTTACAATAAGCAATAAAAAATTTTCTCTCGACGAATGGAAAAAGTTTTTTTTTTTCATTTTACGCTGTTCATGAGTCCCTTCCTTAGCATTTTCTTTCCCTAGGACTACGAATATTTACTTTTTAAAACCGAGTGAGTAAGCCAGTCAAAGAGAGTTTGGGACAGGCTGGACTAGCTGACTGGCAATTTCATTTCATTATTATTAATATAGATCTTTATAGCTCTACAATTATTAGAATCGGGATTTCTAGGCGGAATAAAGTTACTCTGTTGTTCAAGTGGCGTTGCATGCCTTCCATCCGTCCGCCCGAACATGATGATGATGATGATCGCCAAGAAGAAAAACTAGAAAATAAATATCATGTCATGCCATGCCATGCACGTCTATTAAAAATAAAAGCAACAAACAACTGTGCTGCTATGTTCTCTCCTCTCTTACATTTGCCTGCAATTTTTCGCATTGCATGTGCGAATAAAAGAAGAAGGGTTATATTCAAAAAGTAAAAAAACGCGATTTTTTCTTCTTTTCACATTTCCATTCTTAGTTTAAGAATATGCTATGCCAGATGTCCATGCTATGCTCATTGCTATGCTATATGCTTATTATACCTACTCACGGATCTTATTTCCAACTGTGCAAAAAAAGAGATATGAATGCATTACTTACTGTAAGAAGAAATTGGCTTGACTTGGCATCATCATCGCATTTATATACTGTAGGATCATGGATCATGCAACTCAACTTTTTTTTTAATTTTCGCAAAAAAAGAACATGCCTAATTACCGAGGAGCCTACACATTTTTCCATACACATCGTTTTATCCGACGTATCCCCCTTCTACGCTTGTTTCATTGTTACTACACACACTTTAAAAATTGTTTGTTCTGCTGGTTGCATTCGTCCAAGCAAAAAGGAATTTCGCAAGAAATGTACGTATGTATGCACATAAGAAAAGCGTTTCACTTTTTTGGCAACAGTGATAGTGGTGTGATAAAACCTTTCTTGCTCTTTTTCAGAAGAAAGCTTGAAGCATGAAACAGTGGAGTGGAGTGGTCTTGTCATTTGCACTAAGGCTTTTTTCTGTGTAAAACATACTTATAATGCCTATTCGCTCTCGCACAGGATCTATATCTCGTATACTAGATGGTTAAGCTTACGATTAGTAGATTTAATTTTAAAAATCCTCATCGTCATCATCATGATTATCGCAATTTTTGGCTTGGCTTTACTTGAAGTTATATTAAAGAGTATAGGAATTTGCTTGTTAGTACTTGTACCAGCTGTAGCAAACGGAGAGCACACACATTTCGCATTTTTTTTATTCCTTTTCTTTTGTGAAATTTTTCGCATGATGAAGGCGGATAAAAAACCCACAGAGTTTGGATCTTATTTTCCCTTTCAAACATGTTATGCAAGTGCATGGTTTTTCTATCTCACCTAAGTACTAGAGTCTCCTCCTCCGATAATATGACTAGTTGTGGAAGGTGTGTACGTGCAATTTGAAGCTGTTCCAATGTACGGACAAGTCGTCTATCATACATAGTACATAATTTTTCAGTTTTTAAGTCCATGACTTCTCTCAATCGAATTTGATCAGTCAGTCAGCGGGAGATAATGATGCTTTCAATTCAATTGAATCCACCGCTGAACGATAATAAAATGTCCATAGCCAGAAGAGAGAGAGAGAGAGCAAAGCAGATTAGTAAGGAAGATGGTCGCGATGGCGATCATGATGATAATGATGATGCATGTTGTTATGTCTCGTCTCTCTATTTTTTGTGACTGCTGGCCGTCTATCTCCACACAAGAGTTTTTTTCAAAGTCATCATCATCATCATATCATGGTTGATCCTCCTCATCAACAGCATTTTTTTGTTGCAAAAAGCATCCTCTCTTTACGCTTAATTCATCTTTTCTCGTTCCATGATTACACATGGAAGCGATTTCGTTTCGTCGGCGATGATGATGATATTCTATTATTTTGCACACATGCAATACACGCAGTTTTTAATGAGCGAAATGAATGTAGGTAGGTAGTTCATCACATCGTCCAGCCCTCCTCCCCTCAGTTCCTGAGAATATCTGCTCAAAGAATGATGCATGTATGTATTTTGCCATGTTTTTAAAAAGTATTTTTCATTTTCTTTTCAGTCTGAGAGGTAAGATAAATATTCTATGGACCATGCAAAAAAGAGACATGAAGTAAGTGAGTGAGTAGCGTGCAATGCATTTCACGGCTTTGGCTCGTTCATCACTCTTTTTTACATAATGAAAAAAAAGTGAGTAGCTAGTAGCTTGGTACTTTGGCTTGTCCTTGAAAAAATGCACAAGACTACGTAGGAAAATAGCAAAACGCATTGTATGTGAGGATTGAGAAACGAGTGGAAAGTGTAAGCATACTCTATCCAGCTGTATAATATGTATATCAAATGGAACAATAATGTAATATTGAAGTATGGCATATATGATGAATCTAAAACTTATGAACTTAGAAGGGATTATAACAGTACAGTTGATTTTGCTTATATGATAAGTCAAAGTGAATACAAAATTATTACGTTGATACTCTTGATCTATTTAAAAATTAACTAACAACTACTTGTTGAATTAATTAGGCTTTGTATATTTACAAGAAAAACGTGTAGAAAAAGCCGAATAATTATACTGATCAAAGCTCTACGCCAGTTTACTTCATTGTACTCATCATTATATTAGAAACGTGTTACTCAACGGTTTTAAGAGGTTTAAAAAGTTTAAATGATAGCAAACCTTACTCTAATGCTCCGATTTTTAAAACTGGCACCTATTACATTTCAAAAGTACTTCAAATAATTACTGCGTAGAATACAAGAACTAAATTTTAATGAAATATCCAATGAACCAAATCTTTGTCTAACATAACATAACATCTTAACAAATAACATCTTTTATAAAATCCTATGTAAGCATAATACATAGTTACATGTAAAATTAATAAAATAGTGTCAATTCCAAATAGTTGCCCAAACGTGATGTTATTTTAGGAAACTTTGACAATTGCAAAATGAGTATTTTGTAATATGGATGGACTATACTATTCATGGTGTTCTCCATCGTCTTCTTCCATATCATCATCAATTTCAACTTCCAATAAATCAAGACCAAACTTAACGGGCACTTTTACACCGGTATTAATGACTATAAATCTGCGCAGTAAAGCTGGAGGTTGAATGTTGTTTGGTTGATTTAAAAAACATAAACCTTCCCCGTCAAACATTGTAAACATGTGTACAAGGTCTTCATATGAACCCAACTCTAACTGTGTCCATTCAACCCTTGCGTTGATAAAACGGAATTGAGGGAATTTATCTAATACTTCGCAGTAAAGTCCAAACAATTGAAACACAGCTTCCACGAATTCTGCATTGTGTGTAGGCATTTTCACATCGTAAGGAAGAAACATGTTTTTGAATCCTTGGTTAAACATTTTTGCAAGCGTTGTTTGAACTCCTTCATCTGCATGACGCTCAGTAAAGCCTTTCCATTGGCTGAATCCAGCATACAGTTTATATGGGGCCGTAATATTTGGTCGATTGTTTATAAATACAGCATTTCTTTGACTTGGGGCGGGATTTGGAGTTTCTCTTTCATTAAGCTGTAGTACGTATGCAAAATTAATCAGCTTTTTACGTTTAAAAGTAATTTCTTCCCATATATCATTCACGTATTGATTAATATTGGCTAGTGCTGGACGTTCCTCTGAATTAAAAAACGATCCCCAATTTATCCTTTTGACAGAATACCTGTAATTATTAAAAATAAAAATATTTACTACGCAGTACGTCATTCACAGAGTGTCGGTCACCGTCATTCAACGACCGTCATTTATATACATATAAGAATATTTATATGTACTTACTTAAGAATAGATGGCTCATCCACAAAATTGGTGGGTTGCTGAATAAAGTATAAATCGGTACTATGCACTAGAGCTGTGCATTGCGGATTATTACATTCCACGCCATTGAACTCGTTGCGGCAAAAAAAAGTAACTCTGTTTTCCAATGTTCTGCGTAGTAATTCTTCAATATCTTGTTGACGTAGCCAGGAAATATTTTTTCTCATACGAAACGAAAATGATTTGTTTCCAAGCGTGTACAATTCAACGTTGTTAAAAATGTCTATCCCGTCCGTATATGCCATGTACAATTCTGACAGAAGGAGATACTTGGCGAAATTGGTTCTTAGCCGTTTTTCATTTACGAGGTGTTCTGAAGATTCAAATCCATTGAGTCGAAGGTGAATTACATAAAATGTCGCGTGTTCAGGAAATAGATTTAAACGCTCGGGTTTGCTACTTTTTGATATGTAAAGAGGAAGTCGGATTCTTTCTGTTGCGTCTCTTCTTCGTAAAATTCGGAACATGTCGTTTAAAGAGTTTACTTCAAACGGAACAAAGATCCTAATCGAACTTTTTCCAAGAACTCTAAACTGCGAAGTTATCATTTCCTTCAGAACCGTTGCTTTAGCTTGAGGGGTGTCGCCGGGGTTTTCGCGTAAGTATCTGATTACGGATTGACGGATGTTTCCACGATAATCTATCAAGCGGGTCTGCGCAGTAGCATGTAAATTGAAATGCTGAGAATGAGAATTGGAAGATCCAGGATTATTGTCGTAGTCTATGCAGCAAACAGGACACCTAGTCTTGTTTTGAATTATGTCCACTAAAAAAATGTTTTTTAATCCAAGATTGTGCGGGTTGTGTTTTAAGAGTGCATGATTAATTAGTGATGATATCGGTTCAATTTCTCCATTCTCGTCTAGTGTATTGACATCATCTCCACATGTTGGACACTTTTTACACATCAAAGCTTGCTTATTAAAAACGTGAGGTTGACACGTTGATACGGCCAATAAATTTTGGTCGCCTCCACACAGAGTAAAGACACAGCGTTGAATGTTGGCCAAATGGGACGCACTAGCTTGTGTGAAAAGTGTTAAAATTTCAACATCATACACTGGAACACTTGTAATCAAATGATTTTTTATAAAATGTCTGCGCAGTATATTCAGCGAATCTGAACGGAATGTACACTCTGAACAAGTAATATACTCTAGATTTGACGTTAAATCCAACTTTTCAAATTTATACTGAAAAATTTCATTAAGCTGGTGGCGTTGCTCAAAATGATCCGCAACAGCCTCAAAGTTGAGATTTATATACGGGCATAATGGACACTTTGGAATCACTGTCCCTAAGAAATGTAAATAATAATTTACTAGTAAGGGCTCTAAATATAAGCGTAAACAAAACTTTTATTAGTGTTTCTTACTTGAGTGATGATCATCCACAAACGGCTGAGTAGAATCCAATTTCTGGGCGGATTTCGTAGAAGAGTCTAATACTTTGGTGCCATTTGGTAAGGCTTTTTTAAAGCAAGCTGCCGTTAGCTCGTGCAATCGTAGCTGATAATGTTTGCTAAAAAGTTGACCACACAACGCACAAGAGATGGTATGCGCCGACTGGGAATCTTTAAATTTAAACTGTTATTAATGACATTTACTACGTAGTAACAACTTTTTGAAATTGTAAATTTTCTTACTGTGTTTGGTTCGTCGGTGAAGGTGAAGTAGAAGTAAGCTTGGATGGCGGGTTTTACATATCCTACACTGGAAAGATTTTTTTATTGGTGACAACAAAATGTCGCCATTATAATTTTCAGCGACATCTAGAAAGGAATAATGATAATTTAGTATTTTCAAAGTCTCTCTGCAAATATTTTTTTATGCGGCGCGATTGTAAAGACTTTAGTTGTTGCAAAATGTAGAGCCTTACTTTTTGATTTTAAATTGTCCTTCCCCTTCAATAGCAATGGCTGCTTTGATTCTTGGTTTGTTGGTAGTGTGCTTGGTGTTTCAGGTTGACAATTTGACTTCAGGTTTTCAGTCGGTAATGGTTTTACAATCCTATTTCTGCAAATTCGTTGATGAAGTTCAAGAGTTTTTGGACAAAAGAACGTTTTCTTGCACAACTGACAATTAAAAACTCTCATGTGGGCCTTCAAAAAGTGCTTTTTTATACTGCGTAGATTTGTTCCTTTCAAGGCACACTTGCCGCATAACCATTCATTGGGATTAGATGAAGATTTAGATACGTCTGCCACGACGTAGTCGTAGTAGCTGTCTGGTCAAACAAAAAATTGACATGATTCTAATGTCGTATATGGATGCTTGATATTATAAAAATAGTAAAGGTACAACAAAAAATTTGATTTATGGTTAAATACCTTTAGGAGAACCAGGATGAGAATGTTCTATGTGATTGATCATCGATCCTCTTCTTTCGTACCCTTTTTTACACTCTTCGCAGTAATATATAATTTTCCTTGCTGATCGTGTTTGAGGAGTGCTGGTGGTTGGACGTTGAGTAGCGGTTTTGCAGAATCTAACATGATGTCTTAAGGTATCTACATAATGAAATTTTCTGGGACATTTCGGACATCCAAAATCTTTGAGGTGTTTCTGTAGATAGTGCTTTTTGATACTGCGCATATTCACATCCTTCGCATCACATTTTCCGCAAGACCATACTTCAGGATTTGACGAAGTTTTGGTAACGTCACTTACGAGATACTCATACAATGGTTCTGCAAAAATACAATAAATAATGCATGATCAATAGGTTACTTTGAATGGTTACTTAAAAATGATATTATTGATATTTTCTCATTATGTTAACCTCTTTTTTTCAATTTTAATCCATGGTGTTGAACCAAGTGCTTTTTAAAACGCGTCTCTAGGCTGTGCCCTGTTTTACAATCTTCGCAGTAATATCTGATATTCTCCGATTCGTAATCCGAATATGTAAACTTAGGCTTTCTTGTATTACAGTTGTGCAATTTTAAAGCCATTAATGTCAAAAACTTATTTCCACATTTATTGCAGACATAGTTCTTATTATGTGCCATTCTAAAGTGTTGCCTGATTTTACGTAGTTCTCCAATGGCAACAGAACATTTATTGCATTTCCATTTTACTGGATCCTCCGATAGTTTGCTAATTTCTGCGTAGATAAAGTCCATCCAGGCATCTAATTCAAAAACATTTAACAGGACATAAGCATTCACTGTGAAATCCGCATTAACTCAGGACGGTGGTACAGTAAACAAACATTTGATAACCTTTATCATTGGCGTATTCCGGATGAAATCTTGCAATATGGCTTTTTATTGTGACAACCTCTTGAGCTCCATATTTGCAATCATGGCAATAAAATTGAAAATCCATTGGCTTTGTTCGCTTTGGTTGTACCATCACATATCCGCCCGCATTAACAACATTTTGACCGGTTTTATTTGCTAATGTCTTGCCTTTTGCGCTTTTCAAGAATGGAATGGCCTACCGTAAAAAAATGTTAATACTACGTAGAATCGAAAATTTTTTAATCCGATGCTTGCAGAAATATAATCTTGGATTATATTACCTTTTCTTTGGCCAAAGTAGCTTCACTGGAAGTTTTAGTGCAAACATTTACATTCCGACTCGTAACCGTGTTAGACGGTTTTTTAAAAACGTCTGGCTGCTGTAGCTTCAATGATTGGCTCACTCTCCTGGGAATACTCTTTCTCTCAGTAATGCCCTAATAAAATAAAAATATTCGGTAACAGAGAGAGAGAGAGATATCCGCACATTAAACAATAATGACTGTTTAGATAACGTAAACATTAAAAATACCTTAAAACTGTTTTCTTTAGCACATTTGCTGGTCAACTTATGCAGTCGTAATTGATACTTCTGATTAAATGCTTGGCCGCAGTCAGGACATGACATTTGAATGGGCTCTAATTAATCATTTATGAGTAAATGATTATGACTTTAAGATTCAAGTAGGCATTTTTCTTCGAAGTAATAAATATCTTGCATTACTTACGTAGCCATTTCTTTTTGTGCATCCATAACCCATATTTGCTTTTGGTCTTGACCTTTAAACCTTTTACCACGTTTGGTAAGGGTTCTTTTGTAGGTTCTGATTCGGCTGAAGGATTAATTTTCTGGGGGACGTGTTGTATTAATCCAGTCAAAATCTTCTTGCAGCGTGTAGCATGATTCCTGAGTGAATTCAAACTATGCAAAACTCTGTGACAATTAGGGCAGGCATAATCACTCAGATGCACTTCAAGATAATGTTTTTTGATACTTCGCAGATTTTCTTCTTTTTTGTCACATTTTTTACATGCCCATTCCTCAGGGTCTTGAGATGTTTGCGTAACATCTGCAGCGACGTAATCATACAAAGGGTCTATAAAAACGTGTTTGAGTTTCTGCGTTATTTTATTTGAGTTATTAAGTAGTGACACATATTACATATTTCTTAAACAACATACCTCCTTTCTTTATATTGAGTCCGTGATTCTGCTTTAGATGCTTTCTTAGGACAGGCTCAAGGTAAGCAATGAACTTACAATCTTCGCAGTAGTATCTTGCCGTTTTAGAGGTATACTCAAAAAACGAAAATGCAGGGTTTTGCTTGCCGCTGCAATTGTGCGTTTTTTTGACCTGCTCGCATAAGAATCCATTACCACATGCTGTACAGCGAAAATTTCGATTGTGTTCTTTTCTAAAATGCTGCTTGATCTTTCGCAGATCTGACATCGCAGTTGAGCACTGTCCACATTTCCATTGCACGGGATCACCTGATAATTGCGTTATTTCTGCGTAGATAAAATCCGCTAATGCATCTAATTAATCAAACAAAAATATTATTTAAATCAATCAATAACATTGTCTTTAAACAGAATCTAACATACAACTTTTAGTAGACCTTTATCTTTTGCTTGTTCAGGATGTTTTCTAGAAATATGCAATTTCATGTTGTGGGAACGTTGAGATCCGTACTTGCAATCGCGACAGTAAAACTGGAAATCAGATGGCTTGGTCCTTACAGGCTCTGCAATGACGGTTGCTCTATTGTCATGCGTATTCTTTTGTTTGACCTTAGGAGTGACCTAGAAATAAAAAATAAACTCATTCATAGAACTGCGCAGAACAAGAATTGCATGCTTTAGAGTATAAGCAAACATTCGGACAATAATTAATTACCTCGCTTTCGAGGGACGTCGTATCAGATTTTCGTTTCATTTTTAATAGAGTAATAAATATACCAACTATTAGATACTAACTAATTAAACTTTAGGTAGTCTATAGACAATTGACAACAATATAAATGAAATTGACAAATGTTCACGTTTTTTTTCAAAACATAAAAAGCAAATCCGCATTTGATACGTCGTCAGCACATTCGTTCTATGGTAGGCTCGGATGTTACATTCATGTATTTTTAATGGGGACAAAAGAGACGTAAGCAATACATAGTTGCGGTCTATCAGCTGATAGTTAAAAGTAAAACGTTTACTATACGAAGAAGTAATTTACTACGTAGATATACTTAATGTAAACGATGCTCTATGAATGACGGTCAGGAATGACGGTGAATGAATGACGGTGAATGAATGACGGTGAATGACGGTTGATGAATGACGGTCGATGAATGACGGTCATGAATGACGGTCATGAATGACGGTGAATGAAGGTCGATGAATGACGGTGAATGACGATCGATGAATGACGGTGAATGACGATTGATGAATGACGGTTGATGAATGACGGTGAATGAATGACGGTGAATGACGATTGATGAATGACGGTGAATGAATGACGGTGAATGACGATTGATGAA
>JAHZMX010006742.1:0-10647 GCA_027743895.1 Seira musarum | reverse complement strand
GATTCGACAAGCAATTTCTGTCCGGGTTATTAAGGCTATTTTGAATGCTTCATCTACCATTTTGAATGCCCCCAAGGAAAAAATTAAAAAGGTTCGTTTCTTTGGACACATAAACGATGCATTTTGAGCTGATATACAAACTGGCCGTTTTCAGTTCATTTCTTCCAAAAGTTAAAATGCTTAAAAACAACTATTTTATAATCCAATTTAATACTGTTTTAAATTCAATGACAATGCTTTCCCAATGTTGGCCAATTCAACCGACTGCAGCGGTCTGGGGATATTTTGCAAGTCTTCCATGTATGCAATCCCTAATGAATGCTAACTGTTTCTTGTGGTCTCCGCAAGTACAAGTAGAATCTGGTGCAGTTGATACTGACTCTACGAATGTAAATTTCGGGTGACACGTAGTCATCAAAGGTCTCTTGCATGCCATACCAATTGGGAGAAGTAAACTTCTTAGGTAATATAGCTGGAAGGGAACGGTCACTACGTGTAATTGTCTCCGTTTCGAGAGCTGTAGTGATTGTTTTTGGATCAGAAGAAATCCATGCGAATGCTAAATTGTATTTTGAAGTTGTTGGAATGACACGCTAGAAAACTGCTCTATGATTTGTCGTAGCATAATCTCTTTCCATCGACCAATCTGTCATCATCTGCATGGCAGTGGATAGATATGTAAATAACTAATCATTATTTTTTATTGACTATAGAACTAAAGTAAATAGTGAGTAGCTTCCTAACATTTCATGTATGAATTCGCGCAATAATATCATGTGACTCTTTTTTTTGGGCCTTGAACGTGTTACTGTTAGCCTCCATTTTTTGCAAGCTCTCTTTCCCACATTTTTGCAATTTTCCAGGGTTAGAAATTTTTGCTGCCCTTTGGAGTTTCCAGCTTAATTGCTCTCATTTTGTACTGCTAGAAAAGAAGGCACGTATTCCATCAACCCATCACGTGCAGCATTGCAGTGATTACGTGTTCATTCGTTTTATGCCTTGAATTAATTATTCTTTTGTGTCAGCTTTACCAGCTCATAATGCATGGCTTATATGTCTGGGTGGTTTATCGCCCACAGGTGTTTGAATTGGACGATAAACCAATCGTTTTTAACGATCAGAACCATTTTTTCCATTTATATTTGCAGTGACGAAGTGATGTTGCGAAAATCGAAATCTAAAAATTTCTTACTAGAATTATGTATATGTTATTTATGGTTTAAATTAAACCAATATTTAGAAAATGAAATGGAAATGAAATTTTCTCTTTTTTATTAGTTTATAGTATTAATAGGAATTATTTTATTAATTACGACAAAAATACGTGGCGGGATGATTATTTAAAGAACTCATAACTGCAATAAAGTGATTTTTGTTCTTATTAGTTTTACCAAACCCCACTGTTCATCGCGGCCAGTGATAATTATTAAAACCTTTAAGCATTCGCAAAATATTGTTTACAATGTACATAGTTTTCTTAAGATCCATCATCCGCAATAAAGAAAATAGGTCATTTAATTAAGATATCACATCATGTCCTGTGCTCTCATCTCATAACTGGGCATTGTCTTGTATGGGTTGGTTTTATATCGCAGTAATTTTATTTGCAGCGGATTTAACGCAGCCAAATTCAAAGCAATTAATCAATTATATACATACCAGTCCAAAAATTGAGCTGCTACCGACCTAGTTTCACTACTATTGATTATCCCACATTTGAAAACTCTCAGAGAGTATAGTATAACACAATATGCTTGCTATGAAGCTTATGAATTTAGTTTTAGTAAGTTGTTTGTATCACTGTGGCATAAAGCATAAATACCTAGAAAACTATAAAGCGATATTAAATACCTATTTAAATACGAATATCTTGCTTAAAAATTTAAATTCGTTTCATATACGGAAATAAGGCGTTTGATTTATTCGATTTACCTAAATTTTGTTCATTTGAAAAGTGCTTTTGAAATGCATTGGTCTGAAAATTTAAAATAAGTAAGACATACAGCCACAGATGTATGTATATTGCTAATAAAAACTATAAAAAACCAATTTCCTCCGGAAAATTACCTGAAGTTTATTGCAGCAGCAACAAAACTTGATGGAAGTTCTGATTTTATTATACCCAACACACAACATTTGCCTAAGTCCATTGCTACTGGAGTAGGAATTGGGCGCCCTGCCAGGACAAAAAACCAGAACACCACGAGCATTAAAAATAACCTGCGAATGGATGTCTTTAACCTATTTGATCACTCTTATAGTCCCTTTAAAGCGGCTTTTATGAAAAATCTTCAGATCGAGGCTCTACGCACGCAACTTTTAGTTTTTTGATTGACAGATATGACATACAATTGCTAATCTCTCACTTTCCAAATTGATTTTGACCTATGATGTGGTGTTTATGGATTGCAATCGACAAAACTTTAGTTAAAATAGTTGATTACGCCAATAACAAAATCCTAAAAATATTCACTAAAACCGCTATGGTTGGAGTAAACGATTTCTAAAAAGTAAAAAATTTATATAGTGTTATCAATAATGCACTATCACGTGGAATTTCGGGTTTCTTATTTCCTAAAACAGCAACTAATAATTGCTTCTCGTGAGATTACCATTTATTTAATTGAATATTTACTGGGGTCACAATCACGTATCGGTAATACTTATTGTTTGATTTTAACAAAGTAATTTTCTTTTCATTGCTTTGTGTACTACCCGCTCAGATTGCAATTTTAATGGGGCTGAACAAAAACTCGAGAAGTTTTTTAATCAAATTAATCATTTATCGCTTAATCGAATTCAGCTATGCAATATTGTCGTTTTAGTAATACACTTTGAAAGCCTCTAAGCACTCGTTTTTGGAACCAATGCTTACATGGTGTTAGTTAAGGATAAAGTGAAGATCGAGTTCTTTACTTCACTTAAAGGAAACTTCAGAATAATCAGCGTATTCAGTTCAAAATTGTCAAAACAAATTGTAATATTGCATGTTTTTTCCTTATCACTACTGCTGGAAAAAGCATCTTTTGCAAGATTTTAACTTCCAGCAAAACCCTACAAAAATGCAAAGCCTTCTTCTTTCTGAAGTAATCAGTTTAGATCAACTTATGTAGAAGTCAGGACTAAGTTAAATTGCAACAAGTGCGTCTGAAAAGACATGAATGTAGAAAATTCGTTTGCAACACCAAGCTTAACATGTGCTTGGAAATTACACCATAAATTGTTCTTTTTTTACTCACACCCGATTCAGATTCTAATATCAGGAAAATCATTATCAGTGAATTATCAAAAAAATAAGTCCGAACATTTGGCTTTCTTTTTTGTTCAAATATGCCTTGTACTAATTCTCGGCATTGGGATGTGCACAACAATTCCAATCATTCAATTATTTCATCCTCTAATTTTCATTCACACGGTACACCTTATTCTTTGTGCTTTGTTTGGAGTATGTGCTTTTATACAGTCTTACACTCTATTTGTTCTCTTGTTGGATATGGATGCTCTCAATTGTATTAACCAAATTTTTACATTAGAGACAGAAGGTACGTACTTTTGACAAAAGTAATGATAGTTACAAAAAATGATAAATTTATTTTTAAATTTGTTTGTAGAATTTCAAGACTACTCCAATTTCCGGTCCTCACCAACAATAATCGGATCTTTAATCTTAACAATTCATTGCGGGGCAATTGTATACATTCCACTACTTCCGCTATTTGTTGTACATTCAAACTTGGACCCATTTTACGTTTTCTTTGAGTACTTTCTCCCCTCTCAAAACTACCAATTATCCTTATTCTATACTTTTAGTGTATTTTCTGTGAGATATTTATTTGCGTTGATTTGTGTTTTTGAATTTACTCGATTTATGTGTCTATTTGCAACAATTCTATCTGGATTTTTAGTAACAGCGGAGAACCTGATGAAACAACTTGTATCATCAACTCGTCATGAGTTTACACAATTAAGGCTATACACAGAATTGCGAGTTACTTTTAAGAGGGCTGATTTTCTTCTCAGTAATGTTGTATTTCTACTTCTCACTTGGATTGGAATCAGCATTACTGTTACAACATGGCTTTGTCTGAAAGGCTGGTTTCTACTACCGAAATTTGTTTACTGTTGCGCAGCTTTCTTTACGGTTTTGTATGTTTCGAGCGTGCTGATAGTATTGCCACTTTTAGTTGTGGTCAATAGAGAGAGCGAAAAGTTTATTGTGATGAAACGACTTATGTTTCATACGTACAGCCTCTCACGTTGGAAAAGTTACTTGTATAGAAAATGGAAGTCGCAAAGGATGTTACTCATAAGATACGGGGAATATGTCATTCTTGGACGGGACTCGCCCATAAATTATTTGTCGGCTCTAGCAACCGCAATTACAAATGCAATTCTTTTAGTCAATCCTTAACTTAGATTGTCATAGTTATATATATAGACTACAGCTAGTCACAATATCTGCAAATATTGATCTCCTAGATCTGCCTAATCTAAAGTATTTATTGTGTAAATCTAATATCATCAAGTACACTATGAATAAAAATCGCACTCTATTGAATTATCTAGAATACATCAAAGTCAACAAAATGGAATATACAAATATTGGGTTATACATTTTTTAAAGAATTGAAGTACTTCATATTGGAAAAGCCATCACAAAAGCTAACAATTCATATTTGAATGTTTTCACTCGTGTTTTTTTTCAAGTTCAAATACTCATCTGACAATATTTCATATCGATGGGACAGCACAATATATATTAGGTTAAACACAACCGTCAGACTTGTTTGAATGTTTCATAATGCAAATACAACTGGCATAAAATAATACAATGTTTGCATTATTTTGAGGCATCGTAAATAGTACACACCTTTTCAGAATTATTTTGTGGAAATTTACTGTGCTTGTTCCGGAACTGTTAACAAAACTTGAATTGTTACATGGTTTTATTTGGCTTCAGGAAATGATGGACACAATGACACAAAGGGATCCAAAAATTATTTATCTAATCCTGAATTTACAATGAAATGTATTTGTTCAAATCCTTAGGTACAGCAAACAGTGATTTTTTTAAAAGGTAATGCGCCACTTGGCAATCGTGTGCATACTTTGTCCTATTACAGATTGGTCATTAAATTCGCGAAGAAAGGGACAGTTAGACGATTTGAAATAAATCCATCACTGTTCACTTTTATACTATCCCATAGAAATTAGTTTTCATTCCATAGAAACCTTTCCGTTTTTTTTGCAAAGCACACTCGCAGCAATGTTAACAAAGCACACTCGACTCCTGCAAAGGTGCTTTTTTGTTGCCAAAGGTTGGCAAAACTTAAATGGGTTTTGGCTTGATTTCAATATAAACTGTAGAAACGTTGAGCTTGCACAAAATTTCAAGTTACGTAGCGGCCTTTTCATCTTCAAGGATTATTTCATGACAATTTTGGTACTCCAGAAAGTATTTCAAGTCTTTTTTGAATCGTATCTATCCAAGGAATTCAAAATCCCTGACTTTTTGCTGTCATTGCTTTTACTTTTGTCTTGTTGGGTGAGGCATATCATAACTCAAAGATTGCATGACGTACATACATACCTTAATGGACTTCTTGGTTTCGAAGCGAGGTATGAATTGGTAATGCGTAAAGAATTGAAATCGGAAAAGTTGTTGGATCGAATGCTTAACTTATACATTGATTACATCAATGTTGCTGCAATTATTCTACCAATTTTCTTCTCGTACATCTTACACTGGAACTATCCATGCCGTTCAACTTTGTCAGGTTACTGGGCATTGACATTGATGGGGTGTTTCGAGAAAGGTGAGCCAGGTCTAGGTTTCATCGTTGGAAAGCAGGTCTTGCTCTTGGTGAACTTTTGGATGTGGTACCACTGCATGAGTGTGGCAGCATTTGCGATCAGCGTATGCATAATATTGTCTACTAAAAGTTTAAGGAAATCAATTGAAACGTAAGCAGAATCATTTACAAACTATTAAATAATGAATTTCTTAGGTACCTTAGTAATTAGTAATCACTAACATAAGCATATCAAAATTTATTATTAGATTTAAACATATCGCTAAGAATGCTAGATTCTCTGAAAAGCAAGCCTATGAGGTTGGATCAATTTACAGATGCGTTCAAGTATTGGGCAACTATAGCAACATTTCCACAACTCAAGTTTTGACATGCATGACCGCCATTGCAGAAGTTGAGTTTGCTCTGACTATGGCTATGTTGGTAAAAGTAGGAACTCGTACAGGGAACGCTGAGTATTTGCCGATTATATATTCTATGATTGTAGTGAATTCCTTCTTCCTCATCGTATTTGTCCTAACAAATGTGGGACTCGTACAAGTCGAAAGCGTGAAACTACTCAATTCACTAAAACGACAAAGGGCCCTTGGTACACCCCGAGGTAAAATTCGTCGATGGATGACCAGTTTTATTCATTCATGTTCACTGATGAAATCTACATTTGTATCATGCAATTGCGTCGATTCGAAGATTGCCTTGGTTTGTCTTGACTTTGGGATGGAACTTTGTAAACACCTTTTGCTCCTAGTTTAACGTTAAGCTGTAAACAATTTTTTGTAAGCTGTATTTAATCGGGTGCAATCAAGACATGTAAAAAATTACTATAAAAATTTATTTACTGAAACAAGGATCTGTATACATATGTCAGCAAGTGAAACACTTCCTCATGCCATCCCCATTTGTTCCACTTATGTCGCCACAATCTCCTGATTTAATCTTGGTGGCGCCTAAAAACCACAATGTAGATGTAAGTAATGGCATACTAGGAAATTTAAAGAAACATTTTTTGACTCGACTTTGCAATAATTTACCATGACATTCCAAGTTGCAATTGTTGCCATAAGTTTTCTTGCTGCCGTCCTTTTCTCCACAGACTGGATCGTACTCTTTTGTGCATTTGCAGCCAGTTCCTTGGACTTCAAAATTTCCCAACAATATTATGATCACTGAAAAACTCACAAGAACTTGTAAACTCTTCATTATTTTTGAGTACAGTTAGTAGTCAACGACAAAACTTTGTACACGATGTAAAAACAAATAATTCACTCAAAGCAGAATAACTCATTATTTCATTAACATGCATGATGCGAACAAACACGGATTGCTTGAACAAAGCGCGGGTTTTATGTCATCTTTTAACGGCTCTGCTTTTTTTGTGACACATTTTTTTGAGTCGTAAACACGTACGATTGCACTAAACATTTGCAGTTTAATCATTTTGATAGTTAAGTAAATATTATGACAACAAAAAGTATTAACCACAACGTGGAATAATTTGTAACTGGATGCAAGTAATGTATGCGCAAGATTCATACCACATAACGCATTATTATACACTTACGTATCAGAAGGTTGGAATTGTAGATTTGGTTGCTGGGACAGAAGACTTGTCTTCTACAACGAGAGTTTTGGAATATCTGACCTAGTAACAAAGGGACATCATGTTTCGTTCATTTTATTGGTGCCTCAATTCTAGTAGGTCAAAGTGGTACATGTGTTTGCGTGGCGCCAATTCGTTGTCTTACAATAGAATTAAGTGGTAAGAAAATATGCTTGATTTAGGTGAACGAGTTTTTACAAAATTGCATAAGTAAGACGTGTTCCGATAATTATGATTTTGTAATGTTTTTCATAAGAAACAATAACAATTGAAGTGTTTTCCAAGCTTGTTTACGTTTTTGATAACTACCTACTTCATTGCAAAGCATTACGTTCATATTAAAGGTTTAGCATTACGCAATGTTAGCACGCATTAAATTTTTATTTGCTTATTTAAGAGGGGTCGCCGTAGCGTACATAATTATGATAAGTGATTGTAGCACAACAAATTTAGTACTTCCAGGATTATTTATAAAAATGAAAAAAAAAACATGTGTTTGCATGGTGTAGTGGGAATTTTGGGTTTCCTTGTTTGTTTGAAAATTCTTTTTTGCAATTCATTATTTGATGAAAGCGTAAGACAGCACCCATGTTTCACGTTTATTTCAGAAAGGATTATGAAAAACCAAGAAAAGTTTATTGCCCTGATCCATTCATTCCCCAATAGTTACCAAAGTAGTCAGCCGATTTTTGAAAAAGTTGCAACAAAACTGATCATTAGTGCAAATCATACATTTGGTAACAATATACCTCACCTAAAGTTTATTTCGCACTTTCAAACCACCTCGTCTTTATTAATATCTCCTTGGAATTATTTAAGTGTATTGCACATACTCCACTACTTTTACGATTTAGCAATGGATCCAAAAAACTTGATTCTGTTTTGCAC
Organism: Seira musarum; assembly: GCA_027743895.1. Taxonomy (NCBI): domain Eukaryota; kingdom Metazoa; phylum Arthropoda; class Collembola; order Entomobryomorpha; family Entomobryidae; genus Seira; species Seira musarum. The sequence continues at coordinate 2,346 of JAHZMX010006742.1, read as the reverse complement.
TAGTTCTTCGATGAGAGACAAATCTATTGACAACGAACTTCATGGAATATTTTTGAACCTTCCTGCCACAAAGGTTGTAATTCACGTAGACCAAGACGACATAAAACTAAAAGCCCTCTATAACGGTCCCCAAACTCGTTCCGTACCATTTGAGTTGCTCAAAAACCCTTTACAGTTCCACAAGGAAATGTTTCGAATTTATGATGGAGTCCCTATTGTTGCCTCCGTATTCATCAGATATACCCACTTTTTAAAGGAATATAACAACCAAAGAAATATTTGTCCCACATTATTTCAAAAAAGGTCGCTTGATTTTTTCTACTGTTCATACGACCTAATGGTATCAATGTACCTTGCAGAGAAGCACAATTTAACAATACATATTTTTGACAGTAATACCGAACAAGAAAAGTTTGAAGTTGGTGTACGCTTTCAATTCATCGAGTCGTCATATGATGATTTGAATTTTAGTCTTGTAGAAAGCTTCTATAAATCTGGATTAAATTTTCAAGAAAATTTTCAAAAATTTCCTATTTACTGCCAAAATATAAAAGCCAATTCTAATGAAAACTTTATGAAAGTTGCACAATTGTGGACTGACCCATTTTCATGGGAATCTTGGCTCTGCATTTGTTGTGTATTTATTTTGCTCTACATTTTTCAAAGGCGGTTGAAGTTGGGCAATCTTCTATTCCAGGTTGGACTCTACCTTGGACAGCCTATAGGTAGGCTGAAAAGACCACTAGTGTTTCTCTATTTTGCAACAATGTTTATGACAAATCTTTATTCAAACTCAATTACAAGCGTGGTAGTAGCTCCAAGTTCTCCTGATGTATTTTCTACTTTAAAGAATATGCTGGAAGCCAATTTCAAAATAATTTGGTTCCGACAGTTTACATCTCACCAAATCGAATTTATATACGAGCCCGTGTTCCGCGTAAGGGGAATGTTGCATCTTCTCAATTCTAGCTTTCACGAGACTGTGTTCGAGAAAGATAATATTTTGAATTTCCTCAAAAAGCGATATCTGCTCTTGTGGCAGTCAAACAATGCAGAGAAAATGGCGATGAATTTTGAGAGGATGTTAGTTGCAAGAGGAAGTAATGAAAGTCGTTGTTATGTTGTTCCGGACAGAATTAATCCAAGGCCGACTTTCTGGCTGATGTATGTTGTCAACAGATACTGGATGGGAGAAACTGTAATGAAAATAAGGGAAAGCGGTTTGGCAAACTATGTTTAGAAATGGTCGGACTGGATTTACAAACTAAGATTTGGGTATCCGCTGACGAAACAATCCTCAAGATTTCAAGATGACCGGATTTCACTTAAAAAGCTGTTAAGCGTGATACTATTTTCTGTCATATTTCTCCTCTTGGGTATAATAGTTCTCATAATAGAAGTGTGGATGAAAAAACGGAAGAGTATATTTAAAAAATTAGATCGCATGACGTTAACAGCGCCGAAATTAATGTTTGCAATTGTATTCTTATAGTCGCAGTACCTATCTCTTTTTTTGACGATAATAGAAGTTGTTTGCCTTACTAATGCGTCATTTAATGTACCAATCAATATTAATTTTGACAAAATACACATGTAGCTGTTTGTTACTCTGGGTGGTTGCTGCGATTGGGTAATAACGACAGAGAAACAGAATTACATCAATCTGTATTGAAGCAACATTTTTGTTTGCTTTTATCGTTTTAGCAAGCCCAAGAAAACAACACTTAAAACGATTAATGTTTTGCTTGAAAAACACGCATGTTTGTAAATAAGTATTCATAAGAGCGGCTGGAAAGATGGAGTCAAGACAAGAGTTTCGAATATCTCTGCATCCCTTCCCTGTGTATAGTGACATGTTCCTGCGTTATTTCATAAACTTATGTTATTACTTTGTCTCTAATCCATTCAAGATTGCAATCGATGATGAGGGTAATTATATTTCAAAAATTAGTATTCTACGACAGGTAAAGTTTAATAAAAATTTGTCTTTTCATACATCAGAAACTCAATTATTTTTTTCAAGTAATGCCGTTTTTAATTGTTTTCAGGTATTGATATTGCTACGTCTTGTATTCCTGCTCGCGCAATTGTATACTTCCTTAGTAACACACAGAATTAATGAGGGCAGCATCCCAGGTCCAAGTGTGCTGTGTGGTTATACCGTCGGCCTTACGTCCTTCGCCGGAGGAGTGCTTTTCCTAGTACTAATGAGCTTACCAATAACACGAACCAGATTAGTTAGGTTCTTAAATGAAATTAAGGAGAACAAATCTAAATCGGTTTTGACAAATCTCAATGACTCGGACAGAAGCAAAAATAAAAACAGGAAGATATGGTGGCAAATGT
>JAHZMX010006741.1:0-17373 GCA_027743895.1 Seira musarum | reverse complement strand
TGTGAAAATTACCAATACGGTGGCGGTTTCAGTTCTGTGATCATTGGAATTCATTCAAACTCGGACTATTTTATGTTAAAGATCCCTCTGTAACGGACGGTTAGGCGTTATACGGAACATTTGTGGAGGCACCACCGAGATTTTGAATAATTCAACCGTGATTGAGGATTGCAGAATTCGTAAATTCGACCAGCTTGAAGATGCCAAGGTCAAACGAAGCGGAATTGGATGCAGCTGTCTTAGTCAGGGATACATTTGAAGAGGGGATTCTCGCAACAAAGAAGACTTTGGAGGACCTGATGAAAGCCGATCCACCCAATTATGAGGAGGTTGAAGACTATGTAGCAATAATTAAGGATGACCTCGACGAGCTTAAGTTAGCGAACCACAAAGTGCTTGAACGGATGATTTGTGCGAAGAAGACGGATGCGGAGTTCAAGGCAGCCGAATCAAAACAAAGGAAGGTAATTCAAGATTTGAAACTTCTTATTAACCGAAGTCAAAGAATGTTGGATAAAAGCTCAAGTTCAGGAAACGCCAACACGGGAAGCAACACTACGTCAGGAAAGAAGCTACCAAAGATCGAACTGCCAAAGTTTTCAGGAGACGTTCGTGAATGGTTGCCTTACTGGAGCCAGTTCCGGGAGATACATGAGAATACGACAATCTCCAACTCAGACAAGTTCCAGTATCTCATACAATCAACAATTGAAGGATCAGAAGCTCGAGACGTCGTAATGAGTTTTCCAGTCTGTGGGGACAATTACAATGAAGCTGTAAATCAACTAGAGATGTATGGCAACGAGAAGACTCTAGTAAAAGTATATGTTCGAGACCTTCTCTCTCTGGTTGTGGACAATGCTCAGCACAAAAATACGGCTCTGTCGACGCTGTATTTCAAATTATCAGCAAAACTGAAGGCACTTCAAACTTTGAAAGTAACAACGGATAAGTGTGCCTCAGTTATCTACCCTCTCGTCGAGAGCTGCTTACCGGAAGAGATTTTAAAAACATGGCAAAGGCATCCTTCGTGTCAACAAGCAGCTGATGGTGAAGCAGAGCTTAAGGCTCTTATGGAGTTCCTACAGAAAGAAGTTGACTCCGAGAACAATATCAAGATGGCTTGTGGTGGATTGAAAGGCGAAGACACGGCGAAGGAACGGGATAAGAAGACACATAAGAAAATGAACGCATCCCCACTTCCGACAGCCGCCGCACTGATTTCTGTGAATCCATCTCAATGTATCTTCTGTGGAAACAACCATTCAAGTGAAGTATGTCGGAAAGCAAGTCGAATGAGTCTCAAGGAAAAGGAAGACATCATACGTGAGAAGAAGGCGTGCTTCCGATGTCTCAAAGTGGATTTGAAGCGCAATCACCGCTCCAGCACTTGCAAAGTTCCGGTAATATGCCACTCCTGCGGTGGCAAACATCAAACCGTTTTGTGTAAATCCAGCACTGTCAACCAGGAACAAAGTGGTTCAGTAGAGAGAGACGTTACTAAAATTCGACCCTCATTCCCCAGTGATCAAGATGGGAGCGCACTCACCACCTGCCTCAACCAAATACGATCTCCTGATGTAATACTGCCTACTATTCGTGTGTTGTTCCGTGGAGAACATGGAGAATTTGAAGGACGAGCTCTATTGGATTCTGCCTCTCACCATTCCTACGTGCTCAAGGAATTTGCTGAAAACGTTGGAATGAAGAAGATTGGATGGGAGAAGCAGAAACATGGCGTTTTTGGCGGAGGTGTTACGGATGAAATCAAACATGTCAAGTATAAGCTGTACATTTCTGCAATAGATGGAAGCAATCCTTTCACCTTCGATGTCGCCGATTGTCAACGAATCTCTTCTCCAATCAACGAAATTCCTTCTGGACCGTGGACAGAAGAAATGCAGCAGAAGGAAATACAACTCCACGACCGAGGCGAGCTTGCAAGCAAAATTCATGTTTTGATTGGAGCTGATGTTTTGGGAAAATTGATGACCGGTAGGAAGTTTCAACTTGAAAGTGAGCCGGGACTAGTAGCTTGGGAAAGTGTTTTTGGCTGGACTTTGATGGGAAAAATTACGGTTCGACCCCAGTTACAAACAAACAGTACACTTCTGGTCATGTCGCTGGTAAATAATTCTGATGTAGCGAAGCTATGGGAGTTGGATGTTTTGGGAATAACGGACTCCGGAGAACGCAAGACAAGACAAGAATTAGAGGAAGCGGCCTTAGATCACTTCAACAAGACGGTGCAAATTAATGACGAAGAAAGGTATGAAGTGCACCTGCCATTTGTGGAAGGGCATAAGCCGTTGCCGACAAATAAAAAGATTGCCGAACGGAGGCTAGCCTCAACTACTGCAGCTCTGAAGCGTGACGGTACTCTGAAACAGTACGACGACCTTCTGAAATCATGGGAGGAAATGGGGATGATCGAAGAGGTAACGAACGATAACTGGGCTCACGGTCATTACCTTCCTCATCGAGCTGTATACAAACAAAATAGTGAGACTACTCCCATTCGACCTGTCTTCGACGCTTCATGCAAATCTAAGGATCATTGCTCACTGAATGATTGTTTAGAAAAAGGTCCTAATACAGTGGAACTTATTCCAGCCTTAGTTACTCGTTTCCGGATGAATAGAGTTGGAGTTCTGGCGGACATTAAAAAGGCTTTTCAGCAAATCAGCGTTGTTCCCGAACATCGTGACTTTCAAAAGTTTTTGTGGTGGAAGGACCTAGGCTGCCAAAATATGAAAACGTACCGTCATTGTCGAGTGGTGTTTGGTGTTAGCTCCAGCCCGTTTATTCTAGGAGCTACCTTACAACATTTATTAAAGCAAGCACCGCCGTCCTCAAGGAAGACTTCAGTTTTACTTGGAAAATCATTGTATGTAGACAATGTCGTTGCCAGCTTACCAACTTGCGAAGACGCAAAAGAATTTCAAAGTGATGCCAACCAGATTATGAAGAGCGGTAACTTTGAGCTCCGTGGATGGGAGATTGGACCGAATAACGAAAATAAATGCGTACCTCTGCTTGGTCTCACCTGGCATATGACTAATGACACGCTGGTATGTGATATAGATCATGCTTTGTCCAAACTCGACGGACCTGTGACAAAAAGGAAAATTCTTTCCCTGGCACATACGATATTTGATCCCATTGGAGTGACCGCACCTTTTACCTTGATCCCGAAACTACTACTACAAGAAATCTGGGCGCTGAGCGTTGGATGGGATGAAGAACTGAACGATGAGATTAGCAGAAAATTTAATGGATGGAGAAAGCAAATTCCCGAATTACTGCAGATAAAAGTTCCGCGTTGGATCAAATTGGACACCATCCAAAGAGAATAGTGTCAGATGTTTGTGTTTGTTGATGCTAGTGAAAGCAAGGCTTACGCGGCATGCGTATTTATAAAGGTTGGCCACCAAGCATTTCTTGTTCAAGCCAAGACCAGAGTTCGTCCACTCAAGAAGTTGACCACGCCACGTCTAGAACTCATGTCATGTGTAATCGGCGTAAGGTTAGCTAAGTCTGTTAAAGAATATACTGAGCATGAAGATATCCAGACGCGTTATTTTACGGATTCCAGTACTGCCCTATACTGGATTAAACACCCAGGTAACTGGGGAGTGTTCGTTCAACGTCGCGTTGATGAGGTCCTGCGTTCCTCAGAACCAACTGAATGGTCCCACATCCCTGGAGAAAACAATCCCGCCGACTTCCCGTCTAGAGGTGGATCTGTGAAGCAGATAATTGAAAAAAAGTTTTGGGAAGGACCGGAATGGATAACAAAAAGTGCTGAGTACTGGCCACGATCTCAAGTAAACATTAACGAAGAAGAAATCGCTGAAGAACAAAAGAAGAAAGTTGTTTCTGTAGTGAACATACAGGCAGCTGTGTTCACTGAACTAGTGGGAATGAACTATCAGCAAATGCTGAGTTATGTTGTTAACAGCCAGGGATGGGAGCTAAACGCCGAGAATATGAAGAAAGCAGAACTACAGTTAGTGAAACAGGTTCAGGAGGAGATGTTCAGTGGCACTGATGACGAAAAACTTAAGCGACTACCCGTAGTACGTGATAGTAATGGATTGATCAGACTGAAGACAAGACTTGGTTATGGAACTTTCACCGAAGATTTTAAGTATCCACTAGTGTTACCAAGTCGTCATTTGTTTGTAACAGCACTGATTATTCATTCCCATCTGACTAATACTCACGCTGGAACTCAAACTCTGATGGCAATTTTGAGGGAAAAGTGGTGGATTCTTAAAAGTCGACGAACAATAAGAAACACTTTGAAGCTGTGCGAAGAATGTCAACGCTATTCAGTGAAACATGCTACTGCCGAAGCTGCCCCCTTACCAAAAGAACGAATGCAAGCTGAGGTTCCTTTTCAGATTACTGGAGTTGACATGTTTGGGCCACTATATTTGGACGATGGAAGTAAATGTTGGGTGGCGGTTTTCACGTGTGCAGTTTACCGTGCGGTGCACCTGGAACTTGTTCAAAGCCTTGATACGCCTTCCTTTAAAAACGCATTGCGACGTTTCATTGCCCGCCGTGGCAGACCTGCAATAATTTTCTCCGATAATGGGACGAATTTTCGAGGACTTGACAACGCTTTCAAGAAGATTGACATGAAGGAGATTCAAGAATATGGAGCTGTTGACGATATAGTCTGGCGATTTAGCCCTCCTACGGCATCATGGTGGGGTGGATTTTGGGAGCGTATGGTGGGAGTGGTGAAAGTTCTACTCCGTAAAGTTCTAGGAAAAGCCCATCTGAACTTAAGTGAATTGGAAACATTACTTTTTGAGGTCGAAAGTACTGTTAATCAAAGACCGCTTACGTACGTCTCGGAGGACCCAGAGGACCTCAGGCCTCTTACTCCATTCCTATTTTTGACTGGTAACAAGCGTGCCGACCTGCCCGAAGCAGATATTATTGACGGGAAAAATCTGAGGAAGAGGTGGAATCATATTCAGAAGTTACGTGAAGATTTGAGATCTCGCTTTCTAAAGGAGTACTTAGGACAACTTGGTCAAATTCGTGATAAGCCGGGACGAGTAACCCTGGAGGTTGGGGAAAAGGTCTTAATTGGACGGGACAACGCTAAACGAATTGATTGGCCATTGGGTGTTGTCGTTCAATTAATTAAAAGTCGTGACGGAAAGGTGCGTGTAGCTAAGGTGAAAACAGAAGATGGAGTGCTTACACGTCCCGTACAACGTATTTATCCCATGGAGTACCGCGAGGAGAAAGAAGACGCGATTTCCAGCGATGCTTCGAAGAATGAAATTAAAACTCGCTCTGGACGCCAAATTAAGATTCCAGCAAGATTAATTTTTGTAAATGTTATGTAAACCTCTGTGTAACTTTCTTTGTTATGTAATTTATCAATCATTCAATTTATAATATTCATGATTGAGATGGGAGAATGTGCGGAATAGATAGAGTTGTAATGATGCATTGAGTTGCTTTTCTTCTTTGTTCTAGCGCTAAAAGTTTAAAATTATTTTGTCGTTCCCATGCTTGCACTTGATTGTGTGTTTACAGTAGCTTTTTGGTTCTTCTCCCACTCTCTTCTCATTCTCTCTAAAAAATAATACGATTGTGGTCGCTATCAAATATTAAAGCGAATTTGTAATAATTAAGTAAGTAATTTCCCGTTTAGAGATAAGCCCATTCCAGCACAATAATACATTGTCATTTTCAATCGTTAGTAGTTAAATAAATAAATTCTGTGAAAATTACCAATACGGTGGCGGTTTCAGTTCTGTGATCATTGGAATTCATTCAAACTCGGACTATTTTATGTTAAAGATCCCTCTGTAACGGACGGTTAGGCGTTATACGGAACATTTGTGGAGGCACCACCGAGATTTTGAATAATTCAACCGTGATTGAGGATTGCAGAATTCGTAAATTCGACCAGCTTGAAGATGCCAAGGTCAAACGAAGCGGAATTGGATGCAGCTGTCTTAGTCAGGGATACATTTGAAGAGGGGATTCTCGCAACAAAGAAGACTTTGGAGGACCTGATGAAAGCCGATCCACCCAATTATGAGGAGGTTGAAGACTATGTAGCAATAATTAAGGATGACCTCGACGAGCTTAAGTTAGCGAACCACAAAGTGCTTGAACGGATGATTTGTGCGAAGAAGACGGATGCGGAGTTCAAGGCAGCCGAATCAAAACAAAGGAAGGTAATTCAAGATTTGAAACTTCTTATTAACCGAAGTCAAAGAATGTTGGATAAAAGCTCAAGTTCAGGAAACGCCAACACGGGAAGCAACACTACGTCAGGAAAGAAGCTACCAAAGATCGAACTGCCAAAGTTTTCAGGAGACGTTCGTGAATGGTTGCCTTACTGGAGCCAGTTCCGGGAGATACATGAGAATACGACAATCTCCAACTCAGACAAGTTCCAGTATCTCATACAATCAACAATTGAAGGATCAGAAGCTCGAGACGTCGTAATGAGTTTTCCAGTCTGTGGGGACAATTACAATGAAGCTGTAAATCAACTAGAGATGTATGGCAACGAGAAGACTCTAGTAAAAGTATATGTTCGAGACCTTCTCTCTCTGGTTGTGGACAATGCTCAGCACAAAAATACGGCTCTGTCGACGCTGTATTTCAAATTATCAGCAAAACTGAAGGCACTTCAAACTTTGAAAGTAACAACGGATAAGTGTGCCTCAGTTATCTACCCTCTCGTCGAGAGCTGCTTACCGGAAGAGATTTTAAAAACATGGCAAAGGCATCCTTCGTGTCAACAAGCAGCTGATGGTGAAGCAGAGCTTAAGGCTCTTATGGAGTTCCTACAGAAAGAAGTTGACTCCGAGAACAATATCAAGATGGCTTGTGGTGGATTGAAAGGCGAAGACACGGCGAAGGAACGGGATAAGAAGACACATAAGAAAATGAACGCATCCCCACTTCCGACAGCCGCCGCACTGATTTCTGTGAATCCATCTCAATGTATCTTCTGTGGAAACAACCATTCAAGTGAAGTATGTCGGAAAGCAAGTCGAATGAGTCTCAAGGAAAAGGAAGACATCATACGTGAGAAGAAGGCGTGCTTCCGATGTCTCAAAGTGGATTTGAAGCGCAATCACCGCTCCAGCACTTGCAAAGTTCCGGTAATATGCCACTCCTGCGGTGGCAAACATCAAACCGTTTTGTGTAAATCCAGCACTGTCAACCAGGAACAAAGTGGTTCAGTAGAGAGAGACGTTACTAAAATTCGACCCTCATTCCCCAGTGATCAAGATGGGAGCGCACTCACCACCTGCCTCAACCAAATACGATCTCCTGATGTAATACTGCCTACTATTCGTGTGTTGTTCCGTGGAGAACATGGAGAATTTGAAGGACGAGCTCTATTGGATTCTGCCTCTCACCATTCCTACGTGCTCAAGGAATTTGCTGAAAACGTTGGAATGAAGAAGATTGGATGGGAGAAGCAGAAACATGGCGTTTTTGGCGGAGGTGTTACGGATGAAATCAAACATGTCAAGTATAAGCTGTACATTTCTGCAATAGATGGAAGCAATCCTTTCACCTTCGATGTCGCCGATTGTCAACGAATCTCTTCTCCAATCAACGAAATTCCTTCTGGACCGTGGACAGAAGAAATGCAGCAGAAGGAAATACAACTCCACGACCGAGGCGAGCTTGCAAGCAAAATTCATGTTTTGATTGGAGCTGATGTTTTGGGAAAATTGATGACCGGTAGGAAGTTTCAACTTGAAAGTGAGCCGGGACTAGTAGCTTGGGAAAGTGTTTTTGGCTGGACTTTGATGGGAAAAATTACGGTTCGACCCCAGTTACAAACAAACAGTACACTTCTGGTCATGTCGCTGGTAAATAATTCTGATGTAGCGAAGCTATGGGAGTTGGATGTTTTGGGAATAACGGACTCCGGAGAACGCAAGACAAGACAAGAATTAGAGGAAGCGGCCTTAGATCACTTCAACAAGACGGTGCAAATTAATGACGAAGAAAGGTATGAAGTGCACCTGCCATTTGTGGAAGGGCATAAGCCGTTGCCGACAAATAAAAAGATTGCCGAACGGAGGCTAGCCTCAACTACTGCAGCTCTGAAGCGTGACGGTACTCTGAAACAGTACGACGACCTTCTGAAATCATGGGAGGAAATGGGGATGATCGAAGAGGTAACGAACGATAACTGGGCTCACGGTCATTACCTTCCTCATCGAGCTGTATACAAACAAAATAGTGAGACTACTCCCATTCGACCTGTCTTCGACGCTTCATGCAAATCTAAGGATCATTGCTCACTGAATGATTGTTTAGAAAAAGGTCCTAATACAGTGGAACTTATTCCAGCCTTAGTTACTCGTTTCCGGATGAATAGAGTTGGAGTTCTGGCGGACATTAAAAAGGCTTTTCAGCAAATCAGCGTTGTTCCCGAACATCGTGACTTTCAAAAGTTTTTGTGGTGGAAGGACCTAGGCTGCCAAAATATGAAAACGTACCGTCATTGTCGAGTGGTGTTTGGTGTTAGCTCCAGCCCGTTTATTCTAGGAGCTACCTTACAACATTTATTAAAGCAAGCACCGCCGTCCTCAAGGAAGACTTCAGTTTTACTTGGAAAATCATTGTATGTAGACAATGTCGTTGCCAGCTTACCAACTTGCGAAGACGCAAAAGAATTTCAAAGTGATGCCAACCAGATTATGAAGAGCGGTAACTTTGAGCTCCGTGGATGGGAGATTGGACCGAATAACGAAAATAAATGCGTACCTCTGCTTGGTCTCACCTGGCATATGACTAATGACACGCTGGTATGTGATATAGATCATGCTTTGTCCAAACTCGACGGACCTGTGACAAAAAGGAAAATTCTTTCCCTGGCACATACGATATTTGATCCCATTGGAGTGACCGCACCTTTTACCTTGATCCCGAAACTACTACTACAAGAAATCTGGGCGCTGAGCGTTGGATGGGATGAAGAACTGAACGATGAGATTAGCAGAAAATTTAATGGATGGAGAAAGCAAATTCCCGAATTACTGCAGATAAAAGTTCCGCGTTGGATCAAATTGGACACCATCCAAAGAGAATAGTGTCAGATGTTTGTGTTTGTTGATGCTAGTGAAAGCAAGGCTTACGCGGCATGCGTATTTATAAAGGTTGGCCACCAAGCATTTCTTGTTCAAGCCAAGACCAGAGTTCGTCCACTCAAGAAGTTGACCACGCCACGTCTAGAACTCATGTCATGTGTAATCGGCGTAAGGTTAGCTAAGTCTGTTAAAGAATATACTGAGCATGAAGATATCCAGACGCGTTATTTTACGGATTCCAGTACTGCCCTATACTGGATTAAACACCCAGGTAACTGGGGAGTGTTCGTTCAACGTCGCGTTGATGAGGTCCTGCGTTCCTCAGAACCAACTGAATGGTCCCACATCCCTGGAGAAAACAATCCCGCCGACTTCCCGTCTAGAGGTGGATCTGTGAAGCAGATAATTGAAAAAAAGTTTTGGGAAGGACCGGAATGGATAACAAAAAGTGCTGAGTACTGGCCACGATCTCAAGTAAACATTAACGAAGAAGAAATCGCTGAAGAACAAAAGAAGAAAGTTGTTTCTGTAGTGAACATACAGGCAGCTGTGTTCACTGAACTAGTGGGAATGAACTATCAGCAAATGCTGAGTTATGTTGTTAACAGCCAGGGATGGGAGCTAAACGCCGAGAATATGAAGAAAGCAGAACTACAGTTAGTGAAACAGGTTCAGGAGGAGATGTTCAGTGGCACTGATGACGAAAAACTTAAGCGACTACCCGTAGTACGTGATAGTAATGGATTGATCAGACTGAAGACAAGACTTGGTTATGGAACTTTCACCGAAGATTTTAAGTATCCACTAGTGTTACCAAGTCGTCATTTGTTTGTAACAGCACTGATTATTCATTCCCATCTGACTAATACTCACGCTGGAACTCAAACTCTGATGGCAATTTTGAGGGAAAAGTGGTGGATTCTTAAAAGTCGACGAACAATAAGAAACACTTTGAAGCTGTGCGAAGAATGTCAACGCTATTCAGTGAAACATGCTACTGCCGAAGCTGCCCCCTTACCAAAAGAACGAATGCAAGCTGAGGTTCCTTTTCAGATTACTGGAGTTGACATGTTTGGGCCACTATATTTGGACGATGGAAGTAAATGTTGGGTGGCGGTTTTCACGTGTGCAGTTTACCGTGCGGTGCACCTGGAACTTGTTCAAAGCCTTGATACGCCTTCCTTTAAAAACGCATTGCGACGTTTCATTGCCCGCCGTGGCAGACCTGCAATAATTTTCTCCGATAATGGGACGAATTTTCGAGGACTTGACAACGCTTTCAAGAAGATTGACATGAAGGAGATTCAAGAATATGGAGCTGTTGACGATATAGTCTGGCGATTTAGCCCTCCTACGGCATCATGGTGGGGTGGATTTTGGGAGCGTATGGTGGGAGTGGTGAAAGTTCTACTCCGTAAAGTTCTAGGAAAAGCCCATCTGAACTTAAGTGAATTGGAAACATTACTTTTTGAGGTCGAAAGTACTGTTAATCAAAGACCGCTTACGTACGTCTCGGAGGACCCAGAGGACCTCAGGCCTCTTACTCCATTCCTATTTTTGACTGGTAACAAGCGTGCCGACCTGCCCGAAGCAGATATTATTGACGGGAAAAATCTGAGGAAGAGGTGGAATCATATTCAGAAGTTACGTGAAGATTTGAGATCTCGCTTTCTAAAGGAGTACTTAGGACAACTTGGTCAAATTCGTGATAAGCCGGGACGAGTAACCCTGGAGGTTGGGGAAAAGGTCTTAATTGGACGGGACAACGCTAAACGAATTGATTGGCCATTGGGTGTTGTCGTTCAATTAATTAAAAGTCGTGACGGAAAGGTGCGTGTAGCTAAGGTGAAAACAGAAGATGGAGTGCTTACACGTCCCGTACAACGTATTTATCCCATGGAGTACCGCGAGGAGAAAGAAGACGCGATTTCCAGCGATGCTTCGAAGAATGAAATTAAAACTCGCTCTGGACGCCAAATTAAGATTCCAGCAAGATTAATTTTTGTAAATGTTATGTAAACCTCTGTGTAACTTTCTTTGTTATGTAATTTATCAATCATTCAATTTATAATATTCATGATTGAGATGGGAGAATGTGCGGAATAGATAGAGTTGTAATGATGCATTGAGTTGCTTTTCTTCTTTGTTCTAGCGCTAAAAGTTTAAAATTATTTTGTCGTTCCCATGCTTGCACTTGATTGTGTGTTTACAGTAGCTTTTTGGTTCTTCTCCCACTCTCTTCTCATTCTCTCTAAAAAATAATACGATTGTGGTCGCTATCAAATATTAAAGCGAATTTGTAATAATTAAGTAAGTAATTTCCCGTTTAGAGATAAGCCCATTCCAGCACAATAATACATTGTCATTTTCAATCGTTAGTAGTTAAATAAATAAATTCTGTGAAAATTACCAATACGGTGGCGGTTTCAGTTCTGTGATCATTGGAATTCATTCAAACTCGGACTATTTTATGTTAAAGATCCCTCTGTAACGGACGGTTAGGCGTTATACGGAACATTTGTGGAGGCACCACCGAGATTTTGAATAATTCAACCGTGATTGAGGATTGCAGAATTCGTAAATTCGACCAGCTTGAAGATGCCAAGGTCAAACGAAGCGGAATTGGATGCAGCTGTCTTAGTCAGGGATACATTTGAAGAGGGGATTCTCGCAACAAAGAAGACTTTGGAGGACCTGATGAAAGCCGATCCACCCAATTATGAGGAGGTTGAAGACTATGTAGCAATAATTAAGGATGACCTCGACGAGCTTAAGTTAGCGAACCACAAAGTGCTTGAACGGATGATTTGTGCGAAGAAGACGGATGCGGAGTTCAAGGCAGCCGAATCAAAACAAAGGAAGGTAATTCAAGATTTGAAACTTCTTATTAACCGAAGTCAAAGAATGTTGGATAAAAGCTCAAGTTCAGGAAACGCCAACACGGGAAGCAACACTACGTCAGGAAAGAAGCTACCAAAGATCGAACTGCCAAAGTTTTCAGGAGACGTTCGTGAATGGTTGCCTTACTGGAGCCAGTTCCGGGAGATACATGAGAATACGACAATCTCCAACTCAGACAAGTTCCAGTATCTCATACAATCAACAATTGAAGGATCAGAAGCTCGAGACGTCGTAATGAGTTTTCCAGTCTGTGGGGACAATTACAATGAAGCTGTAAATCAACTAGAGATGTATGGCAACGAGAAGACTCTAGTAAAAGTATATGTTCGAGACCTTCTCTCTCTGGTTGTGGACAATGCTCAGCACAAAAATACGGCTCTGTCGACGCTGTATTTCAAATTATCAGCAAAACTGAAGGCACTTCAAACTTTGAAAGTAACAACGGATAAGTGTGCCTCAGTTATCTACCCTCTCGTCGAGAGCTGCTTACCGGAAGAGATTTTAAAAACATGGCAAAGGCATCCTTCGTGTCAACAAGCAGCTGATGGTGAAGCAGAGCTTAAGGCTCTTATGGAGTTCCTACAGAAAGAAGTTGACTCCGAGAACAATATCAAGATGGCTTGTGGTGGATTGAAAGGCGAAGACACGGCGAAGGAACGGGATAAGAAGACACATAAGAAAATGAACGCATCCCCACTTCCGACAGCCGCCGCACTGATTTCTGTGAATCCATCTCAATGTATCTTCTGTGGAAACAACCATTCAAGTGAAGTATGTCGGAAAGCAAGTCGAATGAGTCTCAAGGAAAAGGAAGACATCATACGTGAGAAGAAGGCGTGCTTCCGATGTCTCAAAGTGGATTTGAAGCGCAATCACCGCTCCAGCACTTGCAAAGTTCCGGTAATATGCCACTCCTGCGGTGGCAAACATCAAACCGTTTTGTGTAAATCCAGCACTGTCAACCAGGAACAAAGTGGTTCAGTAGAGAGAGACGTTACTAAAATTCGACCCTCATTCCCCAGTGATCAAGATGGGAGCGCACTCACCACCTGCCTCAACCAAATACGATCTCCTGATGTAATACTGCCTACTATTCGTGTGTTGTTCCGTGGAGAACATGGAGAATTTGAAGGACGAGCTCTATTGGATTCTGCCTCTCACCATTCCTACGTGCTCAAGGAATTTGCTGAAAACGTTGGAATGAAGAAGATTGGATGGGAGAAGCAGAAACATGGCGTTTTTGGCGGAGGTGTTACGGATGAAATCAAACATGTCAAGTATAAGCTGTACATTTCTGCAATAGATGGAAGCAATCCTTTCACCTTCGATGTCGCCGATTGTCAACGAATCTCTTCTCCAATCAACGAAATTCCTTCTGGACCGTGGACAGAAGAAATGCAGCAGAAGGAAATACAACTCCACGACCGAGGCGAGCTTGCAAGCAAAATTCATGTTTTGATTGGAGCTGATGTTTTGGGAAAATTGATGACCGGTAGGAAGTTTCAACTTGAAAGTGAGCCGGGACTAGTAGCTTGGGAAAGTGTTTTTGGCTGGACTTTGATGGGAAAAATTACGGTTCGACCCCAGTTACAAACAAACAGTACACTTCTGGTCATGTCGCTGGTAAATAATTCTGATGTAGCGAAGCTATGGGAGTTGGATGTTTTGGGAATAACGGACTCCGGAGAACGCAAGACAAGACAAGAATTAGAGGAAGCGGCCTTAGATCACTTCAACAAGACGGTGCAAATTAATGACGAAGAAAGGTATGAAGTGCACCTGCCATTTGTGGAAGGGCATAAGCCGTTGCCGACAAATAAAAAGATTGCCGAACGGAGGCTAGCCTCAACTACTGCAGCTCTGAAGCGTGACGGTACTCTGAAACAGTACGACGACCTTCTGAAATCATGGGAGGAAATGGGGATGATCGAAGAGGTAACGAACGATAACTGGGCTCACGGTCATTACCTTCCTCATCGAGCTGTATACAAACAAAATAGTGAGACTACTCCCATTCGACCTGTCTTCGACGCTTCATGCAAATCTAAGGATCATTGCTCACTGAATGATTGTTTAGAAAAAGGTCCTAATACAGTGGAACTTATTCCAGCCTTAGTTACTCGTTTCCGGATGAATAGAGTTGGAGTTCTGGCGGACATTAAAAAGGCTTTTCAGCAAATCAGCGTTGTTCCCGAACATCGTGACTTTCAAAAGTTTTTGTGGTGGAAGGACCTAGGCTGCCAAAATATGAAAACGTACCGTCATTGTCGAGTGGTGTTTGGTGTTAGCTCCAGCCCGTTTATTCTAGGAGCTACCTTACAACATTTATTAAAGCAAGCACCGCCGTCCTCAAGGAAGACTTCAGTTTTACTTGGAAAATCATTGTATGTAGACAATGTCGTTGCCAGCTTACCAACTTGCGAAGACGCAAAAGAATTTCAAAGTGATGCCAACCAGATTATGAAGAGCGGTAACTTTGAGCTCCGTGGATGGGAGATTGGACCGAATAACGAAAATAAATGCGTACCTCTGCTTGGTCTCACCTGGCATATGACTAATGACACGCTGGTATGTGATATAGATCATGCTTTGTCCAAACTCGACGGACCTGTGACAAAAAGGAAAATTCTTTCCCTGGCACATACGATATTTGATCCCATTGGAGTGACCGCACCTTTTACCTTGATCCCGAAACTACTACTACAAGAAATCTGGGCGCTGAGCGTTGGATGGGATGAAGAACTGAACGATGAGATTAGCAGAAAATTTAATGGATGGAGAAAGCAAATTCCCGAATTACTGCAGATAAAAGTTCCGCGTTGGATCAAATTGGACACCATCCAAAGAGAATAGTGTCAGATGTTTGTGTTTGTTGATGCTAGTGAAAGCAAGGCTTACGCGGCATGCGTATTTATAAAGGTTGGCCACCAAGCATTTCTTGTTCAAGCCAAGACCAGAGTTCGTCCACTCAAGAAGTTGACCACGCCACGTCTAGAACTCATGTCATGTGTAATCGGCGTAAGGTTAGCTAAGTCTGTTAAAGAATATACTGAGCATGAAGATATCCAGACGCGTTATTTTACGGATTCCAGTACTGCCCTATACTGGATTAAACACCCAGGTAACTGGGGAGTGTTCGTTCAACGTCGCGTTGATGAGGTCCTGCGTTCCTCAGAACCAACTGAATGGTCCCACATCCCTGGAGAAAACAATCCCGCCGACTTCCCGTCTAGAGGTGGATCTGTGAAGCAGATAATTGAAAAAAAGTTTTGGGAAGGACCGGAATGGATAACAAAAAGTGCTGAGTACTGGCCACGATCTCAAGTAAACATTAACGAAGAAGAAATCGCTGAAGAACAAAAGAAGAAAGTTGTTTCTGTAGTGAACATACAGGCAGCTGTGTTCACTGAACTAGTGGGAATGAACTATCAGCAAATGCTGAGTTATGTTGTTAACAGCCAGGGATGGGAGCTAAACGCCGAGAATATGAAGAAAGCAGAACTACAGTTAGTGAAACAGGTTCAGGAGGAGATGTTCAGTGGCACTGATGACGAAAAACTTAAGCGACTACCCGTAGTACGTGATAGTAATGGATTGATCAGACTGAAGACAAGACTTGGTTATGGAACTTTCACCGAAGATTTTAAGTATCCACTAGTGTTACCAAGTCGTCATTTGTTTGTAACAGCACTGATTATTCATTCCCATCTGACTAATACTCACGCTGGAACTCAAACTCTGATGGCAATTTTGAGGGAAAAGTGGTGGATTCTTAAAAGTCGACGAACAATAAGAAACACTTTGAAGCTGTGCGAAGAATGTCAACGCTATTCAGTGAAACATGCTACTGCCGAAGCTGCCCCCTTACCAAAAGAACGAATGCAAGCTGAGGTTCCTTTTCAGATTACTGGAGTTGACATGTTTGGGCCACTATATTTGGACGATGGAAGTAAATGTTGGGTGGCGGTTTTCACGTGTGCAGTTTACCGTGCGGTGCACCTGGAACTTGTTCAAAGCCTTGATACGCCTTCCTTTAAAAACGCATTGCGACGTTTCATTGCCCGCCGTGGCAGACCTGCAATAATTTTCTCCGATAATGGGACGAATTTTCGAGGACTTGACAACGCTTTCAAGAAGATTGACATGAAGGAGATTCAAGAATATGGAGCTGTTGACGATATAGTCTGGCGATTTAGCCCTCCTACGGCATCATGGTGGGGTGGATTTTGGGAGCGTATGGTGGGAGTGGTGAAAGTTCTACTCCGTAAAGTTCTAGGAAAAGCCCATCTGAACTTAAGTGAATTGGAAACATTACTTTTTGAGGTCGAAAGTACTGTTAATCAAAGACCGCTTACGTACGTCTCGGAGGACCCAGAGGACCTCAGGCCTCTTACTCCATTCCTATTTTTGACTGGTAACAAGCGTGCCGACCTGCCCGAAGCAGATATTATTGACGGGAAAAATCTGAGGAAGAGGTGGAATCATATTCAGAAGTTACGTGAAGATTTGAGATCTCGCTTTCTAAAGGAGTACTTAGGACAACTTGGTCAAATTCGTGATAAGCCGGGACGAGTAACCCTGGAGGTTGGGGAAAAGGTCTTAATTGGACGGGACAACGCTAAACGAATTGATTGGCCATTGGGTGTTGTCGTTCAATTAATTAAAAGTCGTGACGGAAAGGTGCGTGTAGCTAAGGTGAAAACAGAAGATGGAGTGCTTACACGTCCCGTACAACGTATTTATCCCATGGAGTACCGCGAGGAGAAAGAAGACGCGATTTCCAGCGATGCTTCGAAGAATGAAATTAAAACTCGCTCTGGACGCCAAATTAAGATTCCAGCAAGATTAATTTTTGTAAATGTTATGTAAACCTCTGTGTAACTTTCTTTGTTATGTAATTTATCAATCATTCAATTTATAATATTCATGATTGAGATGGGAGAATGTGCGGAATAGATAGAGTTGTAATGATGCATTGAGTTGCTTTTCTTCTTTGTTCTAGCGCTAAAAGTTTAAAATTATTTTGTCGTTCCCATGCTTGCACTTGATTGTGTGTTTACAGTAGCTTTTTGGTTCTTCTCCCACTCTCTTCTCATTCTCTCTAAAAAATAATACGATTGTGGTCGCTATCAAATATTAAAGCGAATTTGTAATAATTAAGTAAGTAATTTCCCGTTTAGAGATAAGCCCATTCCAGCACAATAATACATTGTCATTTTCAATCGTTAGTAGTTAAATAAATAAATTCTGTGAAAATTACCAATACGGTGGCGGTTTCAGTTCTGTGATCATTGGAATTCATTCAAACTCGGACTATTTTATGTTAAAGATCCCTCTGTAACGGACGGTTAGGCGTTATACGGAACAT